>JACEGR010002756.1:0-120328 GCA_014170235.1 Listronotus bonariensis
GTAGCGGGTTTGCTTTTTAATCGTAAAATTTTGGGGTTCATTATCACTGTTATTTATGGTGGTCCGCCATTTTTAATAATTTTTATTCAATTTATTTTTACACAAGGATTTTGGGGTTTAAATATATTAAAGTATTTCCATAACACCCTGTATATTATTTAGGCTCAATCACAAGTGCGTTTACTGAATGATAGGAAAATGTCCGAACAACAAATTTTTGCATAATTCTATGTAAAAATTAGGTTTTTTTCTAATTTGACTTAAAACCAGTAAATTTTTAAAAAATATTTGTTACAAGTAATATGAAATGTTTAATATCGATAAATTATCATCTTTATTTTTACTTTGGGACGCGTCCACGAAATGACTTTTTGTGTATTTAATTTTAAATATAATAATAAAATATAAATAATATATAAACTTTCAGAGTATATTGTGTAGTGTCGAAATAAAAATAATTAGTTTTAATATTTTAATTTATTCACTTGGTCAATAAAAATACGTTTGATATAATTTAGATATTTGCTTCTGAAGCCAATTTTCCACCTTGGTGATTTTGAGCCAAATTCTATAAAGAGTGACTTAAATTATTATAGATATTTAGGCAGGGCCGATCGTGCAAATTAAAATTGGCCGCCCATATGAGTACTGCCCAAAAAGAAAATGTCGCCACTTTTTCTTTTTTACCTTCAGTATACCTGTAAAATTTTTATTTTTATATTTTCAAAAATGTTATTTGTTAGAAAATTTCAGTTATCCCTAATTAATACCATTGGTAAAAGTCTCTACATAATGTAGTACAGGAGGGGCTATAAACTCACTTTCCAAAATATTATTTTTAAAAATCTATAAATCAATAATATCGGGACAAAAAGGTATTTTTAAAACTATTTCCTTGTACAGTAAAAAAAAGTTATCAAATTTGTCTTTTGTGTCAAAATTTAAAAGATTTTATTTTAATATATATATATATATATATATATATATATATATATATATATATATATATATATATATATATACAGGGTGTTATTTAATAAGTGTCCGATATTTCAGAGAGTGATTTTTCAAGTATTTTTAAGGTAAAAGTTCCTATGAACGTGTGGTCTAAGATGCTTCGCTTTCAAGATACAGGGTGTCAAAGTTTTATTTTTATTTATGTTTTTTCTGCATAATTTCCTAAATAATGCCGATTTCCGAAAATTGGTACCTGGGGGTTTTTTGACATGAGAAATTTGAATTTGTTCTTAATTTAGCTCTTACTTGTAGAGGGCGCTAGCCACATGTATATTCTCACTTTCAAAGGCTCATGACTTTTTGTACAACCCTGTATTTACATTTTTGTTCAAAGAAATGGATTCCTTAGTCATTTTTACGTAAAAAAGGTACTCTTATTAGATGACGCTAGAGCAACCGTTTTCGAAATATTTTAGTTTAAAATAATCGATGCATACGCTTAGTAATAAATATGCTAAGTAAAGACCGCCGAAAATGACGGTATCAAGTAGCCTAGTCAATGCATTTTGTTTGTGTTGTCATGTAAAAATTCAGACATAATACAATTTTGACGTACTTTGACGTACAGTTGAGTAGTAGGTAATAAATATAAATAAAAATAAAACTTTGACACCCTGTATCTTAAAAGCGAAGCATCTTAGACCACACGTTCATAGGAACTTTTTACCTTAAAAATACTTGAAAAATCGCTCTTTCAAATATCGGACACTTATTAAATAACACCCTGTATATATAATATTGAAATAAAAAAAAATAATTGCCTTGTATATTATGGCGAATTTTATTAACGTTTTTATTCTAAAAACTTTTTAATTTACTGCATGGTCAAAGATATCTTAAATTATATAAAAAAATCAAATGTAATCTTAATATTCCGCAGAAGCCGTATTACACACATGTTTTACTAGCTGCTGTTTTATGCTATTTAATTAAACAGTTTAAAAATAGTCGTTTATGTAACAAGTGCATAAAGTAATACTTTTTCTACGAATGGAAAGTTGGACAGCACGAGCCGTAAAAATTTCCCAAATTACCAGTTAATACATGTTTTATTTAATTAAACTTTAATTTTAGTTTTTGCAGTACTGCCATTATATTGCAACAAAAAATCATAGCCCCTTATTTTTTAAAAGACAATTATCCTCTTTATAACTATGCCGGTATTTAATTTTAGAAAATTGTATGTAGGTACTTACTTTTTGTAGAAATAATACTTAAACAGTATAAATTCGTTTTCAATTGTTTTGTCATCCAAATTCATTATTACTATTAATTTTAAATAATTTTTTTAAATTTATTCAGAAACTGTAAAATTTTAAAACTAGTGACACATGAACTAGAAGAAATAATAACGTAATCAAAGGTTACTTGACCGTTTGGTTTTGATATTGAGGTTTATTTTAGTAGAGATGGAAACAAAACACTAATTCAAAGTGTGAAAGAAGCTTCGAAGTATTAAAAAAGGTTACTTTTTCTTTTACACTTTATGTAGTGTACTAGAATGGAGTACTTTATTCATGTTAACGATTTAAAAAACTGCATTTTTTTAACGGTCGTGAAAAATATATTTTTCTGACTCCTGTATATTATAAATGGCGATTTTTGTGACAATATTATTATTTATGCTAATATTATAAAGAGGTAAAATTTGTAACTTTATTTGTTTGCTTGCTTGTTTGTTTGTTTGCTCGTGGTAAAGGCTTTATTTTATTATGAGGTTTTGGGAATATTCTTTAATATATCTTTACAAACGTCGTTTTATAAAGGAACAAAAAAAATATAATTAAAATAAATTTTATTAGTTAGACACTTTATGGTAAATTTAAAGTTTTAATATCATTATTTTTGCTATTTTTACAGGGTGTCCTAGTACTGTATTTTTAAAATTTATATCTCTAATGACTAAAGATAGGCAAAAAGTTTAGACACAAAAGTTATGAAAAATCAACATCTGCCTATTTAAAAATACTATTCGATATGCATAATCTTACAACAAACATTTATTTTTTGGTGAAATACTCTGTATTTTGCTCTATTTTTAAATAGCAAGCATACTCTGTATCGTCGTCAGCTATTTGTAAAAGTATATTGGCCAGTAATGCAATAACAAAACAAGCACTATTACTCACCCAATCCAAAATATTTACATGCTGGCATTCACATTAGACTGTCTCCTTTCCACACATTGCCTATGAACGACTTCATTTAGCTGATTCTGTATACTGTATACCATTATCTATCGCAAATTTAGTAGGCGGCCGTGGACAGTTGCATAAAACAAAATAACAAATTTATGAAATAATTAAAATCGACAAAAAAAAACATATCCTATAAAATAGCAAATAATTTCAAAACTACTGGATTATGGTATTGACAATATAATATAGAAAATGTGTAGATTTTTTAGTGCTATTCGAAAATGAAATAAAATAAGGTGTGTTTAAATTTTTTGATTTTTTTCGAGATATTAGTTTTGGTTAGTTCTAAATATGGAAACAATAATTTCTTATAACTTTTGTATTTCAATACTTCATTTATTTTAAGTCATTAGAAAAAATACATTTCAAGAAACATACCGGGACACCCTGTATATATACAATTACTATTAAAACATTTTTAATAATTTCTATATTCCGTTTAGGATTATTTCGATACAAGGTATTTCTAAACAGATGAAAACAATTTTAGGAGGTGATTCCTTGTTTAAAATAAGTGGAAGTTTGCATGGGGTTTAAAGTGAACTATTAGGGAAATATCTCAAAAATATTGAAAAGAAATCTTTATTTATTTATATTAAAAAACAAATGAGTATTGTGTTTAAACTTTCGTGTAATGTCAAGTAAAAAAATATAACAAATGTCCTAATAGGTGGCAGTAGATACCTAAATGCTTTTTATAAAATAAATTTCTTTGTCCTGACACGTTAGAAATACCATTTTATTTTTTTCTTTGAAATTGGTGAGCTTAATAAAAAAAATGCAAGATATAAAAACATGTTTTTAAATCAACCAGGGTATTTAATTTTTCATTTTTAAAGTCACTGCATAAGTCTTCCTTTAAATTTGTTAGCAAAAACAATAGAGACTCTCCATTTTTGCAACTTCTAATAATTTTAAAAAAATGCAAAATATTTTCCTCAAATTTTATTGTTCTAATGCATTTTGTTTTTAAGATAAAAAATAAAAACATCATTAATTTTTGTTCCAAGCTATCTCCCAAATGGTTATTTTAAACCCATGTATTAAAAGGAAACCACCCTTTATTTTAATCGAGGAATTAGAAATCTCTTTTGGACGGCTCCTGGATGCAGAATGCAGTTCAAATCGGAACAAATATAAGAAATTCCGGACAGATGGCCACCCAAAAATTGTTTTAAGCAAATAAACGCTTTTAATAAAGCCACTTCAGCACCTTCTGTTAACAGTGCATTCACCTCTTGACACAGTATTTATCTACTTCTACGAAAAGAAAAGGATTTTCTAAAATCCCAGTATTCCTACTAAATACAAAAACAAACTAAGAAAGGCTTAGTTATAAGGCATATTATCTATAACCCTTACATACCGAACAATAAACCCAAATAAACACTTTAATTTTACGATTTGCTAAACGAAAATATTTTGACAAATCCGTATTAACGTCTTCCTTCTCAACACGCCGACCCTTGCGCCGAATCAAATGCGATTTTTCTTAAATTTATCAAAAGGTATCATGCAGAAACAACTACGAAAAAAGATAAAAGATCGTTTACCCAAAATACCCACGGGGTAGATTTAAAGGAAAGAAGAAACTAAAGACACAAAGAAGCTCTAAAAGTTCAAAGAAAGCTTTAATCTGTCCATTTTTCTTTCTTAATGCGAGCTTTACGCAATTTGGTTTACGTGAATAAAAAAGAGGTTTAGATAATGCTGATCCTGGCAAATTGCATTAAGGTGCCGTTGGGTTTTTGTGAAATGCCCAACCGTACAAAATTATAATAGAAAAAGATAATCCTGAAATTTATAGAGGTGAGTGAACTTAGGTATATAGAAAAGGATATACTGGGTTAGTAAAAGTACTGTATTTTTTAATATCTTTAAAACAGCTAAAGCTACATTTAATAAATTTGGCATCTAAGGTTTTTGTACATGTGAAATTAAATACTAATATCGGCAATGTTGCCAGATTTACCATTTTTGTGTTAAATGTACCTTTTTAATTTTTTAAATTCAATTTATTTTTCTGCTTTAAATTCAAAAGATAAAGTTTAGTAAGTTACTATATTTTTAATATTTTGCCCCTCTTAGTTGCTGAGATATGAAACACAACATTTTCAGCAAAAAGCACGTTAGCGCCTAAATATCTTTAAAAACGCTAAAGCTGTCTTTACAAACATTGGTATTTGGGGGTTTTAAGACATGGACAATTGATCAGTGTTACCAGCATTGTTGCCAACTTTTAATGAAATTGCGGTTTTGTCATATGTCGGTAAATGGTAATGATTGAATTTTAAAAATTTAGAATTTAACTAAAGTTGGCACGCTTCTTTTAATGCAATGTTAATAAATAGGGCATTCCATTTAAAATACAAAAATATAATAAATAGCGCAAAACTGGAAAATCTGGCAACAATAACGATATCACGGTTTAATTCTACTTGCCCAGATACCCTTAAACACCAAAATTTGTAAACGCAGTTTAAAAGGTTTTAGAGATATTTAAGTGCATTTAAACTTTTTACCTAAAATGTGGTTATGACCACATTAGCATCTAGGAAAAAAAGGAATTAAAAAAAATGTTGAATTAATAAATTTAGCTTGCGCAGTTTACTACAATGAAAAAAATAGGACATATGACACAAAAAAGAGACTTGCAGCACAAAATTGTGAAAATCTGACAACGACACCGATATTACTATTAGATTCGTTACTCGACTCGTAAATCCTAGCCAATCAGTGCATAGCAGTCTATTACGTCACGTATGTATCGTAGCCGCTAGTTCTTTAGCGCCAACGTAGCAAACAAGGACGTCTAGACGGATAATATTATGAGGGCAAAAGAGCGCGAAATACAGTATTTAAAAATCAATCAGAATTACCCTGTTAAATAATTTATTATTAGGTAAATTTGTGTTTAATTACATTCTACGTCAAGTAATAAATAGGTTGGGATGAAAACTGGAATTAACAGCATTTAAAAGTTTTTTTGACAAAAAATTTTTGGCTTATAATTAGCTGCTAACTTTAGATAACAACGCTTTTAATTTTACTATTAAATCATGCAATCATATGAGTTATTTTTTTATTAAATAAGTAAAGTGTGTACAAAGTCTGTTTTTGTTCTAAACCAATAAAATTAGAGAAATTTGTATGTTTAAATTATTTTTTCTTACTTGTCTAATAGGTTAACTTTAAAGTTATATTTCAATATAGTGTGTCTTCTTACATTGACGTCATTCATGATTTTTTAATTAAACAATTGTATCAGTCATCTACGAGGTTTGGTTAAATACTTAACTTTTGCTCAAGAGTAGAGTATCTGTACTTTTGCTAATATTAAAATTTTTTGTAAAGAAAAGAAGTTTAGAGATAAAAAGTATTTTTTAATACGTAATTTCGTTTATTTACAAAAAAACATATTTTTTGCGACAACTAAAAAATTTAGGTTTGTACAGGATATCATTCTATATCCACATTGTAACAGTAAATTAAATAAGTTTAGTTAATTTGCCTTATACAATTTATAATTATTAATACCTAATGTTCGATGCACTGATATGCCAACCTTAAATTTTTAACAGTATCGCAAAAATATTTAAATAAGTTTTATAAATAAACAAGTTTGCATATTTAAAAGGTATTTTTAATTCTAAATAACCAACAAAAACAAAATTACATTTTTAGCCAAACCTACTAGATGACTTATAAAATATCTAATGGTTGCATTTTGACCTTGGACCATACAAAACTTTTTATAAAGAAGAACTTTATTTCATAAAATTAATAATAATAAAGTTTCCCTGACGCAAATTTACCTAGAAATACTGTATTAAAAGACTTAATTAAAAATTGTAAAACTTTATTGAACATTTTAAATATTAAAACACAGGGGATTAATTTTACAATCAAAAATAAACACTAATAAAAGAAAAATAATTTAATTTTTTAATTTTACTGAAAGGAAAAAGGCTAATGATTTCACCTTATTTATCGCCTTTTTGCGGTTGCTTTTTGCAAGTTGCTATAGGTATAGCAAATCATGTCACCCATACTAAAAAGTAAAAAAATACTGTGTTATGATTCTAGTATAATAAAAGAAACGTTCCGTTGTTTACCTTTTAGAGGCAGCTGATTTTTAGGCCAGAAATGAATATTTGGTTTTATTGTTGGTACAAATGCTTTACATAAGTCCAATAAAATAAAATTAACAATATAATTACCAAAAATCGCACAAATACATAAATAACAAGTCAAAACAGGAAACACACTATTTAAAACTAACCAGTGCCGTATTAACCATTAGGCTGACTGGGCTACAGCCTAGGGCGTCATGAAAAAATAGGCGCAAGACAGGGAAGTAATAGGCGCTAGACAGGGGTTTTTTCAAAAGTTTAGGTCGGGTGGGGATTTTTGGTGAATAATTTCTCTGTTAATAAGGTGCCTTGGAATGAAATAGGCGCGAATAGGAGGGAATGACCTTTTTTTTTCGGGTGGTGAAGTCAGGCGCCTGGTACTCAAAATAGGCGCTACACAGGAAAGGACTTTTTTTTGCTCTTCAAAATTTTTTTGGTGTAAAATAGGCGCTTCAGGAATTCTAGCCTAGGGCGCCTCAAACAGTTTATACGGCCCTAAAACTAACGAGCAAAATACATAAGTGACAAGGCTTACTAGGCAACTTTATCTAGTCCAATAATCTTGACACCCGATAACTTCCAGATATTAAATTTGGGAAATGTAGCTTTAACGTTTTTTTTCAACATACATAACATACACAATAATTAGCAAAATTTTTATTTTTTGGTAAAACCAAACAATAAACAAGTTATAATAATGTTTGCTATTAGTACTTTACCACAAGAATTGACTTTACTATTAGGTGCGACCGCAGGTTAATTTATTTTTGTGACTAAAAATAAAAAAATTTAACAAAAAAATGCCGTTTTTATTATAACTTTTCTACCACTTTAACTATGTCAACAAAATTTATTACACTTTTTTAACAATTACATTACAATTTTTGCTCTAAATATTAAAAAAATATCTACCAGTGGCGTTCGATTAAGATTTGTATTAAATTGTTTTCAAGAAGAAGTAGTACGCCATTGTTTTTCTTTGAATCAATAATTATTTAAAATACTCAATTATGTTAAAGTTAAT
Source organism: Listronotus bonariensis (assembly GCA_014170235.1). Classification (NCBI taxonomy): domain Eukaryota; kingdom Metazoa; phylum Arthropoda; class Insecta; order Coleoptera; family Curculionidae; genus Listronotus; species Listronotus bonariensis. The sequence goes on from JACEGR010002756.1 coordinate 8,373, forward strand.
TTGGTCTTCTCATATTTTTTGTACGACGAACCGTTTTTTTTTTATTTAAAGGCCATTTTGATGCACGGCAAATCGCTAAAATCTGATATGGTGTTTTGTATGTAAAATTTATTTTTGTCTAATTTATTTGCATTAAAGTTGCTTCTTATAGAAAGTTCTTACATAGTAGAAAAACCTATCTTAGAAACAAAACACCATATTACATTCTAGCAATTTTGCCATGCATCAAAATGTCTTTTCTTTCTTTAAACGAAAGCCATTCGTCATAAGAAAAAAATCAAGAACACAAATTTACTATAAATTAAATTAATATTTCAAAAATATTATTAAGTCAAAGAAAAAGCAGAGGCGTACTTCTTTTTCTTGGTAAAAATTCTATACAAATCTTGTTAAAACGTTATTGGTGGATTTTTTTAACTTTACGGCACAAAGTTATAAAACAAGGACATTTACGTCTTAAAACTTTTACACCCTGTATTGAGGAAACAAAGCATTTCCGGACAAAATTTAAATTAAAAAATGTTTTTTATTTTTGCATTCCAACCAGTGTTAAAAAGAAAAGTATCAACATAAAAATAACCCTGTTTAATATTCTCGGTAGTGGTAGTACCTCGAAAAAAGCATTTATTTACTTTTTTTTAAATTTTTTGTGATTTTTGCAGTATTTTTTAGAGAAAACTTAATGAACGAATTTGGTAACCCTGACAGGCAACGCAAAAGACATTTTGCATTATTTTGGTCACAACTATTCTCGTTCGTAGGTTTTATAAAGTATCAACAATTTAACGTATTGCGCGGGTAATCAAACATAAGTTTATAGCAGGCATATCTTTATATTAATTATTATATTACTTTTATTTAACCAAAATCGTTTGTTTAATGGAATAAAATGGAAGCCGGCAGTGGAATAACATATTATAAAAATAATGGGCTTCTTAAAAGAACCCAAAACGTGGTTGTAAAGTCAAGTGGTCCATAAAAATCATACAACCATGATGCTAAAATTTTAGATAAAGTAGAGTTCGAAGAAAGATGACGCCAGACTTTAACAATGGGTTATTCTTTGACAGCATCATGGTTTATGAGAAGAGCAATACCTACATTCTCTTTTTAAACAATGGAAATTGGCAGTTATACATTTTTGCAAAGGTAGGTAATCATTTTTAGTATTTAAAAGGCTTGCATATTTAATAAGTTTTATTTAACTTATAATATTTGGTGATGACCTGGCTTAATTTGTATGGGTAAATTTTAGGTAGACCAGATCTTTAACCCGGATAAGTATTTTTTAAAATTCTTAATAGACAGATGCCTAAATTTTAAATGTAAATCATTTATTGATTGTTTACTAATTGTAAATGAATGACTACAGGTAAAATCCCAGCCCCAAAATTAAGTATAAAAATTATTGGAACGTATTTTAAAGAGCAAAAATAATTTTTTTTAGAAAAATATGTCCTTAAATGCACATTTCTTTCCATCTACAGGCTACAGCCATGCATGGGCGTTTGTTTAATGGAATAAATTTAATAACTAGCCATTGAACCTGGAGGGGGCCTAGGGGGGCTGGCAATACCCTGGGAGGGGACCGGTCGCCACTAAAACGTTATTTGTACACATATACCATATAGGTACATTTTTTCTGGGGAGGCTGGCATCCCCTGGGGCTAACCGCCCCCCTCGTAGTTACGCCGATGCAGTTTATTTTTGGCTTTGGTTTTTTTTGGTAATTTAATGTATACATGGACGCCACAATATAAGTTATAATCATCAACTTCATTTTTATTTTTTATTACATATTTTAATTCTGCATTGACTTTTAACTATGTTTGATGTACCATGTCCTATGTCCTACAGGTGAAGTCAAAAATATGAAATTGATAGTTATAGCCTACTTTTGGGACAAAATTTGTACACAATTTTACCATGAACATGTGACTAAGAAGTAAACATATTTTGCAATGACAACTTCTAAAATGATAAAAGTCGCTACAAATGGTTAAAAAGGTTCTTTAGTTCCTAAGAATACACTCGCGCTACAACATACCAGCACAAAAAGTCTTATAAATCATATCTTTAATAAGTTTTTAATGTATTTTGTTTAAAATTGTTTATTTTTTTCTTTCTGTGATTAAAAAGGGCATGCCGTAGATTTTCTTTTATGTCTATTAATGTTTATTGGTGCATATGACAAAAATATAAAAATAACTGTTGTTTTAAGAAAAATTACTTAAAACTTTATTAAATGCAAATAATGCAAATTATAAAACTAATCCGTATACATTACTACTTTAAAAAATCTGGCTTTCCACATTTGGTAAAAAAGACAGCCGGTTAGAATGACCGGTATTCTGTGGTTAAGTTCTAGAAACGGCACCTTTATGCTTAAGAGTTAAGTATATAAGGGTTGTCCATTATAATATACACATATATGGCGTATCTCTTTGCCAGTCTAAATAAACAAACATGTCATTTAAAAGTATGAACAATTGTAAATTTAGTTAATTTTTAAAAACATTTTTACAAATGTGCATACAGCCAGCATAAAATAAGCTTTTTTATTAATTTATAAGGTATAGTCAACTTAATTATGTTTTTATCTTATAAAAAAGATATTAAAATTTCCTTTGTCCACAATACACAAACTAGTCGAGTGCCTGTCCATAACCAAACATCTGAAGCACATTGTCCCTAAATTAGCCTTTTTAAATTTCCTTTTTTCTTTCCCTGTTCTCTTCATCTTAAATCTAGCTATCAACCATCATCTATTTCCTTTGATTCCCTCTTTTGTCCTTCACCTCTTGTGTACAAACATACGCCCAAACCGTTTTCCTTTAAGCAGAGCAAGATGAGTAGGCACAAAAATGGATCTTTTTAATTGAATTTCGAATAAAAGGCGTTTGTATGGCTACACATATCCGGTGCATTTATGTCATGCATTGCACGAAGAATGGTTTAATTCAGTAGTATATATAAGGGTGTTTGTAGCTTTTGTCGAACTAATAAAGTTATGTTTCTTATGAATATATTATTGACAATGCATGCTCATCTTTTAAAGTAGATAGTTTTTAAATTGGTATTGGAAAGAACAGCATCTTCGTAAATTATTAATACAGTGCACAAAAGTTTAATTTTTTTATAATTAAGCAATTAATAATACAACTTTTACGTTCTTGTATATTTTTTGTAGCTAGCTTCGTTTTCAAGAAAAAGTTAAACCCACTTTAATTTCTTCTAAAAAGTACCCATAGACATGGTAAAAATACAAGAAAAAACACAACAATTATTTGCTTTACAATAAGTGAGCAGTTGTGAATTTTATCGAAATTTTTCATTTTTCTTATCTACTAAGGTCAAAAATTTTTATTTTTTAATTTTGAATTTTATTTTATGCTGTTTATGTATACTTTTAGTATCACTTTAAGTAGCTTCATATTTTTCTCAAAAACAAAGCGATATAGGATGATAATACAGGTGACCAAAAAGTTGTATTAATAATTGCTAAGTTATAAAAAAATATAAAAACGTCAAAAAAGTCAGTGACGATTTTTTTCTCAATAATATAAGTTGCGGTGCCTACTAAACCGCCACTGGACCTAATAATAACAATCTGGTTACGGATAAATAAACCCTTTATTACTTTTAAAAAATGTATCAAATTTTATCTGAATCGGCCTGACCATGTTAAAAATATTTAGAAAAACTAATTTTTTCTATAATTTTAACGTCCTGTATCTCAGTAAAAAGCAACTCCAAACATATGTTTTATAGAAACTTTCTTAATAAAACAACGTAAGGAATCGCACTTGAAAGTTTCCGTACCGTTGCGTTGATAGAAAACACTTTGGTAAGGAGACAACATTTTTATTCTGAAATATCTCAAAAACGGTTGCTCGTAGTGACATTTTGTTATCTATACCTTTTTTGTGCAAAAATATGAAAGCATTAAAATGTTTTAAATATTATATACCAAGGCAAAAAAAGCTATGACACTCTAAACCTAGGCTAAGGGCTGTAGGTCGCTCTCTCTAATGTTAGCGTATTTTGATACCCCACTCCAAATACCTTTAATACTAAATTTGGTGAAAAAATGTTTTATAATAAGTATAAAATTTTAAAATAACAAAAATTAAATACACTTTTTGACACCCGGTATCTTAAAAACAATAAACTTTTCGTGTTCTTACACAATATAATAAAAGTTATTATTACTTTAAAAGAAATATAATAATGAAATATTTATTATTAAGTTACTTACAATACAAAGGTTTCAATTTATAAACAAAGGTTCATTAGCTTATACTTTATTATAGGGCTAAACATTTTTAACTATTCTTTTTACCTGGTTAAGATACCTATTAGGTGTATTTTTACCAGTTAATTTTTCAAAAGTAATTTCAACCTCTAAAATGTCCATCAGACATTTAATTTATAATAAAAAAACTTTTTTAGTTTTTATAACATGTTTATCAGTAAGTTTTTGGGTTAACTGTTTACCACATTTTTGGTTAACCATTTACCACGTTTTTGAGACGCAACCATTGGCCCAGTTCCCGTCTGGATGGCGTCTTGTTACGATTTTATTTTAGCCCCAAATTACAGTCCATACATGGTCCATACGCAATTTATAAGTGCTAAAACTTCAAAAAATAAAAAAATATACCTATATTTCAAAATTGGTATGTTAACACAGACTACCGGTAACTTTGACCGGTGTCGTACTTTAAACTTTAATATTTCCCACGACTTGGATAATGGCATATGATGCGGATGCCACGATCTTAACAAATCGTCCAACAAAAAGTGTAAAAGAAAAGAAATGGTATAGGTATTTCTTAATTGCAGTAAAAAATTAAAGTGCTTATTGATAATTAAATTTTATAAAAAAGTTCCGTTTTCAAAGAACAGGACGTTGCATTTTTTTAAATATTGTTTTTTATTATTATCTTAAATAACATTTTACAAATGTAAAATTTGGCCCTGGTATTTACTGCATTAAAAGGCTAAATCTAATTAAAAATTAAATACATTTTAGTGGCGTTTTCAAACGGCATGTAACAGATAAAAAAATGTATTACATTGGCTTTTTAAATTATTAGTAGGTACTTTATTTAGGCAAGGAAAAATACAGTATTTTGCTTAATTCTTAAAAAAATAAACATAACTACATACATTTTTACTAATCCAGCTACGAAAAAATATAAAAGGACAAAAAGCCGTCTTTGAATTTGCTTAATTAAAAAAAATAAAAAAATTGCACAAAAGCCAGTAGCGCTGTTTGTTAGAAATATTCGTTTACCTAGGCGCCACTCGAGGCGTCACTAAACCTACCAAAATAACAAATTTCGGCACTGTGACTATTCTAAAAACGATAGTGATAGAGAAAATGCATTAATATTCATAATAAATTAAAATTCACAATCTCATAGGACTCCGCACTTTATTTCTAATACAATTGTAAATGTTTATTTTGTTCCGTGTGTACACATATTTAATGCTAAAAATTAATATTCCAGTTTGTTTAAAAAATATGGTGTTTACAGACAGACTGACAAATATACCAATATACAGGATGAGTTTTTTTAGATGTTTCGAGAAGGGATCTCAGAAACCACTGCAGTTACAGACATGGTTAAATGGAAAAAGGAGGCAGTTTAAGAGCATAGTTTAAATCACGTTTTGTCCAACGTGTTAACGACCTAAAGCTTAATCGTCAATTTAGAAAACGATAGGATTTTCCGTTTCCTACCTTTAAGTAATATAAATTGTTTTCTTTTGCTATTCTCCCTAAATACCTTAAATCATGCAGACCATTTTAAAAGAGCTTTACTGACACCGCCCGTTTGTGGCAAAACTTTATTTTACAGTTAATTCAGAACTACCAAACTGTATTTCCAAAATACTATTTCCTTTTTCTTTTTAAGTTTTTTTTAAGACGTAAAAATAGTAGTATTTTTACGAATTTAATTAGCCTTTTTCATTATTTGTGGATCTACTTATTGCTCTATATAGGGTGATTTTTAGTGAAGGGATCTTAGAAACCGCTGCAGCTACAGAGATGGTTAAATGATAAAATAATTTCAGTTTTTAAAGCTTAGTTTAAATCACTTTTTGTTTTTTTGTCCAAAAATATCATTGCTTACTAGATAATTAAAAAACGTTTTTTAAAAATCTTTTTACTTCTGTAGCTCAGTTAATATTTGAAACCGAAAAAAGTTTAAATAGAAAACTTGTAGATAATTTTATCTTCTTAACAAAAAGGTAAAATCCAATATTTAGTACAGTAGTCCGTTTTTAAGCTACGACATAAACTTGCATTTTTTTAAAGTGGAAACCATAGTTGGCTATGATATTTTTAAAAAGGCCGTTTTATAGGCTTTTTAACGATGTAGATCAAGATAACGTGGTTTTGCACATAATAATTTTTTAATTTGTGTGTTTTTCTAGTTGGCCGCGAAAAAAATAAACTAGTACTGTTGAAAATTTCTTTTCATTTTTTGACACCCTTTTCAATAAATATTTTTTAACTCTCATATTTTTGTGAGACTCAGTATACGTAACAATAACCATTTATGATTATAACGTATAAGCTTTGAGCCACAGGGCAACAAATTAGGTTTTAAAAGATATAGCATGGGTATGGGCACGTATAAGAATTAGATAATTTTTGAATAGTAATGTTCCTCTTTTTTACTTTGTTTAATATAAAGCACTATTTTAAATATTATAGTAGCAAATTTAGTAGTTAAAGCAATTCCTACGTAATTATTAGTTATTTTTATTTATTTGAATCAATTCAAAACTATAAATGTCTTGGTAGACGTTTTAGAAAAGTAAAAAAAAGAAAAAAAAATAAATATTTTTATGGGTGAGTGTAAAATTATTTATTAAAAAGTTATGAAAACGCTTATTTTTTTAAATTAATAAATTTAAAACATTTATAGTATTGATGAGATGAAAAAAAGTCATTGTCAATAAAACAAATTCAATTGTTTAGGGCTAAATGACATTAAAAGCTAATTAAAAATAATTATGTCCAAAACTACGTTATTTTTTAATTTAAAGTATCTCTTGTTATATGTCGTTAAAAAGCTTATAAAAAGGCTTTTTAAAAGGCTATATGGTTTTCATTTAAAAAAATGTTTATGTCCTAGTTAAAAAGCAAACTACAATATTAAATAGAGGATTTTACCTTTTTATTAGGAAGATAATTTCTATAATTTTCCTATTAAAACTTTGTTTCTATTTCGAATATTAACTGTTCCAAATATCTAATAAGCCATGTTTTTTTTGGGCAAAACAAAAAGTAATTTAAACTTAGCTCAAAAAACTGCAATTTTCTCTTTTAAAATGGTCTGCATGATTTAAGGTATTTAGGGAGAATAGCAAAAGAAAACAATTTATATTACTTAAAGGTAGGAAACGGGAAATCCTATCGTTTTCTAAATCGACGATTAGGCTTTAGGTCGTTAGCACAATAGATAATTGTCTATTCTAATGATGGGTATGGTCTTGATCTTTTGATCTAACATGTAACACGAATTTCGAATTAAAAGGGGCTCTTGACTAGTTTATGGGAACATGGTTTATAATTACGATTACTATCTGAATTAAATAAATTGGTGAAATACATCAAAATAAACTTTTGGTTCAAACCAATAAAATAGTTTAGGCCATTCACTTGCATAGGATAGGTGCTTAAAAAAATTAATGGAAGATTCTTGACTTACAAATAAGTCATTTTAGGGTAAACCAAGTTTTAAGATATAAGGCAATACCAAGTAAAATATTTCACGAGCAAATTAGAACACAAATATTTTATAGACAGAGATTTAAATTTGCCTACTTTTAAAGAAACAGGAGTTAAAGAGATATTTAAAAATAATGTTCCATCGATATATTTAAATGATATGTATATAATATGATGTCAAGAGTGTGGATGAGAATAATATACATATTAAACCAAAAAACAAGGTGTATTCTTTCTTTGGTGTAATATTTAAAGTTTAATATTTTCCGTAAGCTACGCCTCAGCTACATGATAACAAGAAGTTAATAGCAGAAAGTGTCATTTACAATACACAATTTTAAAACAAAAAAATGTTGTTTTTAGGTTTTTTTTTAATTTGAATATTTTTCCTACTATTGTTTTTAAAGCTTTTATAAGAAGTCGCTAATTTTTATTTGGCAACTTAATATTTTAAGAAATTTTAATTATTTCCTTAATATTCTGTGTTTAAAGGTCGCCTTAACAAAGGAAAAAAGCATTTATTAAGTAAATAATATTTAACTAGGATAATGAAACAATGAGTAAATATAAAAACTTTTTTTATTTTAAAAAAATTACTACAAAGAAAAAATGTCATAAGCAAAAATTTAAACAACTGTATTTATTAGGATTATCCAAATACTATGTTTGGAAATCAAAAGCATAGTTTTAAATTTAAATATCCACCCAAAATTACTTTTGCTTTTTACTTTACCTTTTAAATGGACATGGAAACATTTTAAGTAATTTTATTTTTAAGATCCGGCTTTATGCTTCCTATGTTCGGATTTAATTTATCAAGATTACTTAAATGTTTACTTGCATTTAAAATATACCTATTTTAATTGCTGCAACTTAATAAAGTGTGCTCACGCCTGGAATTAGCTATACCTGTCAATTTTTTAATTTTTAATCTGACAAAAAAAAGTTATTTTTTATAAAAATTTTTTCTTTGCCTGAAATAATATTGCACATTGTTATTGAAAACAAAACACTTTAATAAAAATGCCCTATGGTATACAGGGCGGTTTAAAATCGCGAAAATCGTTTTTAATAATAAATAATCTATTTTACTTTTTATTTGCAAACATTATTGAGTTAGGTCAAAATGCTTGTAAACAGTTATTCAAATAGTAACGATTTATTAACAAGAAGTTTAAATTTTTATTACATTTTCATGGTATTTAAATAAGTATTAAATAATAATATTATTAATATTCATATTCAAATAACGATAAACAATACAGATTTTATAATAAATAGAATAATAATTATAACTTACGCTACCTGAAAAGGCGAAGTTCATTCCTTGGTAAAACAAGGTTTGGTCTTCCACTTCCACACACCCTATATTAATTATATTAAATATTCATACCGTTTTTTTTATTTGCCAAAATAACATTTTAGTAATTTTAATTATTCCTGTATAACAAAAGGTATTTTTTTTATTGCGTTTATTTTAAAGAAACAATGGTTTTTAGTAAATTGGTAAAAATATTTTTTTAGATTTTTTCTTAACGTTAACCTTAATTTTTCCTAAAAACCATAACCAAAGGAAAAAAGTTTATTATACACTTTTAATTACTATGCTATTTAACTACGAAGTTTCAAAAATATACTTTTTATGTTTCGAAGTAATATTTGAAGATAATGCTACTTTCTTCGATTTCCATTTTCTTTTATTTGTAACTAATACATGACGTTTCGAATGGTGTTTAACTTTAACCGTTTTTAAGTGATAGCTTATAATACTCCTACGCAACTACGATTTACGATACTATAATTGTCAATAATTTTGGCCACCGACAACTGTATATGGTGATGTTTTAACCAAGCATGTTCGGCCACCCCTTATCTCGACGTTTCACCTCGTTCCATATGTTTTTTACGTTCTCTTATTCTGATGTCCACTGATTTTTTGTTTTTTCAACGTATCCTTACCACATTCACAAAGAATATAGTAGATACAGTTGTTATTTTATGTGTTGTCCGGTCTCGTGTTTGCAGAAGGCTTCTTAAAAAAGTCTGGGATTTAAATGCAGTTTTGGAAGGAAATAATATTTGAAATTTTTGAAGTAGCGTTTGTTACTTGCAGCCCTGTTTTGGTTGTTACATGCACAGCATATTTTAAAAATAATAAAGGTAGTCAGTAAGTATGTGGTGAGGACCTTTGTTTTTTTTCTCGATTTTGCCGTATGAAACGACGCTCAATTATACTTGTACTTTTTACTTGGTACATTTTATTACCCCCCAGAGCAAAAAAATTTTCTACGCCATTGTCTGTTTAAAAAACGTTGGCAAGTGAATGGGGCACTATATGTAGGTGTTGTGTGTAGTTTGGATTTAACAAATACCTGTATGTCCCGTATGAACCCGATTAACCAGATGCAATAAGGGGTAGTTTAGAGCAATAGGTATTTGTATTGTCCGTGATGGCACTATCGCATTGTGTAAAGGTACCTTGAATTGCGGTAATTGCATATTATAGTACGGTATACATCGATAATCGAATTGGTTAAAAATAGGTTAAACAATAAACACCAAATAATAGACACCACTGGACAAAATGGGTACTCCCCAGCAGATTAGTTATATTTATAACAAATTATTAATTAAATAATTTTTCAAATTATAATAATACGTATATAATACTGGGCCACAAAAAGACAACAAAAAAATCGATAAGGTTGGAGGCCTTAATATTAATATTAAGAAATCTATCATAACGACTAAGAGTTTTTGGACTTTTTTCTTTACTAAACTTTTTACTTACACACATACATAAAAAAATTAAAATCCCTACAAAAAAGCTTTCTTTGTAAATTGTCGTCAAAAAAGACGTTTCCATGTTATTGAGCGTTGAAGATGAATCTATGGTATTATATTTTTATTTTTTTAAGTTTGAATTTTGTTACTACTACAAATCTTTGAAAATTATTTTATATTTAAATTACTTCTTGATTTACCTAAATATTAATATTATTGTACTTGTAAAGAAAACTTCAAAAAAAAAAGCTTTTTGTAGAGAGTTATGTATTTTTTTAAGAATATGTTGGCAAAATTTTTCAGATCAAAAATTTGTTGAGTTTTGCATAAAAAAAAAGTCTTTTATACTCTGCAAAACTTATTCTAATTACTGTGGCTAGCTGCTTGTAAAAATTGTGGTAAACGTCTTGTCCGACGCTTTTACCTAGTCACACACCCAAAACATTTGACATTAACAGGCTGGGTTAAAGCGCCGCTTCCATATAGGGTGGTATGAATATTTGTGGTAAACTTGTCAAAAGAAACCTCCTGAAAAGGTTATAAAAGTGTTAATAATACAAAGTTAATTTTATTACTGGCCCAGGAACTAATACACCTTTTGTTTTAACATACCAAAATGAGAATATATTTTATAATAGGTATGTGAATTACTATATAGGAAATCGCAGAAGTCTACCAGACTCCATGTCATTTTTAGTGACAGAAATTTAGATGTCATAAGGGTTAATATCTTCAGAACGAATAATTTGTAGGCCCATGTTTTTAGGACTTTGAGTTTTATAAAAGGACTTTACTATGCGAGTTTGGCACTGCAGTTCACGGATACCCTGTAAGTTTGAATCGTTACTTATCTATCCTATTAAGAATAAACTGAAATATGACCCCGCGTTACTTAATAACAAATAAATAGGTAAATTGTCCAATGACTCTTATTATTTTATCGACATCCTGAATGCAACCGAAATTTAACATTCCTACCTATCACTTTCTTGCATTTATCCTCACGAGTATAAGCTTACTGTAGGTATAACAGTTTAACGATATCAGTAAATACCTTAAACTTTTCACACAGCTCGGTTTAGATGTGCAACAGACTTTTTATTGTAATAATAAACACGATTTATCAATGATTTTCTCCCACATTCAGATCATAAATTTCAAGGACTAATCTCTGTTTGTTTATCAATGAACTGCCGCCGGTTTTATGACGATAGTTGTGTGAAAAGCCTCTTTAAATATTTTCTTTATTTTCTTGTTTGGGTTACAATTCTATATTTTGCAATAATATAATAGTGCTTATTACAATAATGCAAAAATAATATCTAGGGGTGTGCGAATAATTCGTATCGAATCGAATATCGATATTCGATTCGAAACTCGAATCGAATAATTCGTAAATTCGAATTATTCCAAAGTTCCCAAATAATTCGAAAATAATTCGAATAATTCGAGAAATTTCGAATAATTGGATTTTTTTTGAATAATTCGAAATGTTTTCGAATATTCGATTTTTTCGAATTATTACGAATTATTGTGTTAATCGCGAATTTTTGAGGATATTAAATTTAGGATTTGTTATGCGTGATATTTAAAAATAAATTGGACAAATAATAACATTTTATTTGAACCAAAAAAATTTATCGCATCAGTAAAACAATTATTATAAAAAAGTAAAAATATAGTATTTTCCATATATTAGACAGGGTGTTTAACAAAACTAATACTAGAATTTAAAAATATTTGATCATTTGCATTATAGGGCGAATCTTTCAAAAATTATAAATTGAAAACATTATTAGGGAATTTTAGTCTAAAATATAGTTTTTGTATGTGGGGTGTTTTAAAACTTCTGAAACAAAAATATTGTAAATAAAACTCCTGATATACATATATAGTATGGTTATGGTATATGTATATAGTAAGCAAATGAATATACACACAGTATTTAAAACTTAAAATTGACCAGGTTTTTGTGCACTATACAGGGTGTAACAAAAATTTGTAAATAAAACAACGTTCTTCTCAAAAACAATATCTTTTATATAAAATATTTACAAAAAGAGTATTCTGAAATTTTTTCATTCCTATTTACAGGATGTTTAGGTATATCCGGCCAACAAAAGTAAGGTTAAAATGTAAGGTATACATATACAAATAAACTTTTTTGGGCTTTTAAAAAATACCCTTAATACAATGTGTTTAAAATGTTGAAAATTATTATATTTCTGCATATTCATCATAGAGGGTATTTCATAAATCTGTTACTAAACTTGAAAAATAATTTATGTTTTGCATTTTGTACAGGGTTTTTAAAACATTTTATATAAAAAATATAAAAAAAAGATTTTATTTTATATATATTTATATTAAAATAAAAAATTGAGCAATTGTCTTCTTCAGATAATTATTTTTTAATTAAAAAGGATATTATGGGTCAGTAGAATATTTTGATACCCGATGTTATGGAATCTCAATGGGATAAAATAAAGAATTCATTCATATTTTGATAGTTAGTGAATAGTTCGCATTATTTGTGAATTATTCAAAAATTTGGAATTATTCGAAAATTTTCGAGTTATTCGTCGAATTTTAAATATTTCGAAAATTCGAATTATTCGATTCGATATTCTAATCGAATATTAATATTTGATTCGATTTGATTCGATCGATTTCGCACACCTCTATATGATACTGTAATAACTGTCAGTGTCAGTAACATACCATATGTAGGTCTTTATAGAGACCTACATATATGGCGCTAATTGCTTAAATCTATTGTTTATATTTTATAATATGGTTTGCCCAATTTTTGAATAGTGGACGTTTTAAGTAAAAAAACTTTACGTTTTTATCTCACTGCTAATGGACGGAGGTGCCCTATAGCTTAGGGAATACCGCCCACCGAGGGTGAATAAGGCCAACAACCAATTAAGATATTTTTTACTATAAAATAAAACATTTTTTAATAAATTTGACCACATATCTTACTATACCGGTTCAGCTAAATAACTTAACACATAGGCAATGTGAGGAAAAGAAACGGTCTAACGAGAATACCAGCATGTAAACATTTCTGATTGGATGAGTCAGTTACATCGTTTGTTGTTGCTTTACTGGCCGATATCCCAATACTTATTTGCTTAACTAGTCCTATACATACAGATTCTACTAAATAATAAAATTATGGGGATAAACACTTGATGGTAAAACCTAACATGAAAAAAAAATATAAAATATTTTAATCATATTTTTTTATTCCCGGAGCGCCTGTTGTTAAGATAAATACACCACCAAAAAAACAACAAAATTTTTGAGAAAAAAAGTGGTCTGCTTGGCGCATATTTTCAGTGCAAAGCGCCTTACGCGACCACCCAGAATAAAAGCTCCTTTTCGCGCCTATTTCATTCTATTTTATTCCAGAGCAGAGCACCTGATTCACAAGGCAAATTAGTCACCAAAAATCCCAACTCGTCCTAAACTTTTTAATAACTCCCCTGTCTGGCGCCTATTTTTTTTGGCGCCCTGGGCAGTCAGCCTAATGGTTTACAACACTGAATGTACTATTACTTAAAGTAAATAAAATGGTAATATCCATTGACTTATTTGCTTTAGTAAATATACACGTCGTCAAAAACAGACAATGTACCCACAATTTTTTTTTTCAGTTGTATACGAGGTAACTCAAAAAATATGAATTTTAAGAGACAAGAGAGAGAGAGAAGAGACAAGTACGGTTATTTTTAAGAATAATAAAAAATGTATAAAGAAAAATAAATTAAAAACTACTTGTAAATATGCAAACCTCTTTATATACAGAAAAAAAAACACACATTTTTTCTAATTCTTTATGTCAAAAAAAAAAAAAATATTGGTACATTAGTCCTACGTATTTTTAAATGTAGGAAGCTTAAGAACTGCTAATTGCCTAATTGCCAAAACAGTAAAAGTTACAAAAACGCCCGTTATTGCAAAAAAAAAATCTTTTAAACAAAAAAATTTGCATATCTAAAGGATATTTTTAATTCCAAACTACTTTTATTTATAACAAAGAAGGTTTAAAACTGTGAAAACTAAAGGTACTTTGCTCTTACGCAAACATTTTTTTTCAGATTTGTGGTATACGAACCAATAATAAAATAATCTCTGATAGTTGCATTTTGGGTTCTTCAGCATATACAGAACTTTTTTGTAAAGAATAACTTTTTTCAAAAGATTTAATAAAAAAGTTTTTCCACTGCCTATCTTAAAAATTCTTGACTTAAATTTAATATGACTTTTTTTTTTCAGAACTTTATACAGAACACGGACATTTTTAAATGTCAATTAAAGTATAGCCAATAAATATATTATTTCCAGTAATAATAACTAAAAAAACTCTTTTAAAAAGTTCATAAAGTGGGTTTATGAAAAAATCCATAAAACTATTATAACCACTTTAAAAAGATTGTTAATATAAAGTCCTTAAAATGATAAAGCCATAAAAATCAGTCTTAAGAGCAGCTTGTTAAGTGATTTATAATTATGGGAATTTTTAAGTTTTTATTTTTGGACCATATTTAAAAAATGAATTTTTAAGTTTTAAATTTAGCTATTTATAGTGTTAGGTTTAGAAGTGCATTAAAATTTATAAATACCCCTTACTTAAAATCAGTAGTAATTTAAAATGTGTTTTATTCAGAATGTTATAAATTTTAATAAATGCATACAAAACTCTGTTGTGTGTAAAAAATTAGAGTAATGGTTAAATATGCTCTTCATCATTTATTAATTAATTTATTTATTTAATTATTCATTTATTCATTTATTCATTTATTCATTTATTCATTTATTCATTTATTCATTTATTCATTTATTCATTTATTCATTTATTCATTTATTCATTTATTCATTTATTCATTTATTCATTTATTCATTTATTCATTTATTCATTTATTCATTTATTCATTTATTCATTTATTCATTTATTCATTTATTCATTTATTCATTTATTCATTTATTCATTTATTCATTTATTCATTTATTCATTTATTCATTTATTCATTTATTCATTTATTCATTTATTCATTTATTCATTTATTCATTTATTCATTTATTCATTTATTCATTTATTCATTTATTCATTTATTCATTTATTCATTTATTCATTTATTCATTTATTCATTTATTCATTTATTCATTTATTCATTTATTCATTTATTCATTTATTCATTTGTTCATTTATTCATTTATTCATTTATTCATTTATTCATTTATTCATTTATTCATTTATTCATTTATTCATTTATTCATTTATTCATTTATTCATTTATTCATTCATTCATTTATTCATTCATTCATTTATTCATTTATTCATTTATTCATTTATTCATTTATTCATTTATTCATTTATTCATTTATTCATTTATTCATTTATTCATTTATTCATTTATTCATTTATTCATTTATTCATTTATTCATTTATTCATTTATTCATTTATTCATTTATTCATTTATTCATTTATTCATTTATTCATTTATTCATTTATTCATTTATTCATTTATTCATTTATTCATTTATTCATTTATTCATTTATTCATTTATTCATTTATTCATTTATTCATTTATTCATTTATTCATTTATTCATTTATTCATTTATTCATTTATTCATTTATTCATTTATTCATTTATTCATTTATTCATTTATTCATTTATTCATTTATTCATTTATTCATTTATTCATTTATTCATTTATTCATTTATTCATTTATTCATTTATTCATTTATCCATTTATTCATCTATTCTGAATGCAAATTTTTATCTAAAATTTATGTACAGGAAGGAACAAAAAGTTAGTTTATTTTTAATTTGCAGGTGACGCCTTTTAGAGTTTACAACAAAACTAATGAAAGATTCTAATTTTACATTGTAACATTACACCTATTATTAACAGAGTTAATTATAAAAACGAATCATTTCTTGACACTCTGTATTTCTAAAACTGTCCACTTTTGGTCTAAGAAAAGTTGGGTTAGTTCATATTTTAACCTCAGGAATTTGTGGTTTCATTTTTTTCCGTTTCTAAAACACGCTTTAGGAGATACTTTTTTTTTAACCAAAGATCTTAATTTTTAGAAAATTGGTTATAAGGGTCCGCTAAAAACTGTATTTGAATTTTGTGGATTAAGTATATAATTTTTTTTAATATGATTGAAAAAAAACAATATTCCAATTTTTAGGAGTTAAAGATATTTAGTATGTTTTTTTTTACAGAAATCTGTTTTAAAAAGCTTTCTAAAAATAACGAAAACTAAATTAGGAGTTTTACATTACCAAATAAAATACTGTCTTTTAACAGAAAACTCTAAAAACAACTGCTTACGGGGAAATACCAGTAAAATGTAGATTTTTTCTTAATATGATAGTATAGTCCTTTAGGAACACGTCACATTTCTTATAATACAGAATTGGTAAGCCATTATAATTAATGAATTTTTATGTACCTATTTAAACCTTAAACGCATTTTCTCAAAACTATGGATATTTACAAATTGGCGGGTATAATAACTTAAAAAGTTATTGATCGATCTTTCTGAAATTCTGCACACATCTTTTTAACAACGAAATTTTTATGTAAACCTACAAAATTTCGAAAAAAATTTAAAGTAAAAACGAATGGTAGCTAAAAAGTAATTGTTTTTTTAACCATTGTATTTTGCGATTTTTTAAACGTTTTTAAGGTTAACAGACAGATTATGACATCAATAAAAATAAAAATTTAAGTTTTGGATTTTTAAATCACTAGAACCGATGTTAGAGTGCCTGTTGATTGAGAAGTCTCTTTCCGACCTTGGTAGAAGAATATAGCCTACAACCGCTATTTTGGATAATTAAAAAAAAATGTTATTTTATAGCAGTAACCTTAATTTTTTTAAATATAAATAATAAAACTGACTCTTATTAAAAAAAAATATAAACATCAATGAAAAGCATTTACTGGTATATTTCCCTTTAATAAAGCAAATTAGACTACCTCAGTATTTTAGAATTTCTAAGGTCATGCAAGCTTTTTCTATTTGACAATGTTAATAATAATTGTTTAAGTAAATTTGCTCCAAAATGAATGAATAAATTAGTAGTTTCAATAAGTCCATTATACAAAACCTGATTACATCTTAGCCACATAATTTTCAATTAAAACCCCATTTTATCTTTTATTATTTATGATACTGTCATTTTATTAAAAGGGTGCTTTACACTGATAAAAGATCATCTCTCTTAAACACCAGTTCGTGAGAAACTATCTCTCTGTCCACGCGCCATGAATAAATCTTTTTTAACATATTTTCGATGGCAATTTTTTCCACTCAATTTATGAAGAAGATAAACAATTACGCTATTTATGCTTCACCCCTTGCGTTATGTCACACCCCTAGTTTTACCCAGTTCCCTTCACATTACAATGAAATGTGGCCAAAAGACTTCAGTCGGCACGCTTTCCTTATGATTGTAGACCGTGTGACTAACTGGTCGCGTTGGTAAAGTTACAGATGGACGATTGTGATTTTATTACCAGTGTGGTATCTTCTGTAGGGATTTTTTTGTTTGTCTATAAACAAGGCATGTTAGTAAGACAAAATTAAAAACTAAATAATTTATTAAAAATGGAACTAGGTATAAACTGCTTCTCAACTTAACTGCAACTGGGATTTTTTTGGCAAATTTCCAATAGTTATTACGCGGTATTTGTCGTTTTGTAGAAAGACTTTTTTAAAAAAGATGGTTATTTTAACTTAAGTAAAGTTTTTTTTTTTGTTTTTATTCTACAGAGTGTAAAAGTAAAAATTATGGCTTCCACATTTGTATTTCTTTTAAGGGAAAGCAGGGTGTAAATTCTTAAATAATTTTGCCAAGAAAGTTTATGTTCTAACTGTCTTAACTTTTGTAATACAGGGTGTTCAACTTTACAAATATATATATTTTTTTATATAATATCTAAGATACCACTCTAAAAATTTTAATAAAATTTGGTTGACAACCACTACAAATTGGGAATCATTTTTTTATGTAAAACATTTTTTTTTTTCTTAGTGGCATTTAATCAGGATTTAGGTTAAATATTTTTAAGAAAAATATGCTTTTCTAAAACAAAAGTATTTTTAAATTTCCATTTACTTTAGAAAAACATTTGATATATTATTATTTTTTAATGAACCTTTGTTTATAGATTGAAACTTTTGCATTGTAAGTAACTTATTATTAAATATTTCATTATTTTATTTCTTTTAAAGTAATAATAACTTTTATTATATTGTGTGTTTGTGTGAATAGTTTCTTCATAATGTTATAATGTATAAAAGTTTTAATTTTCTTAAAATGTTAAATAAACTTATTAATTTTATTCTGGAGAGAAGCCAAATAATATTTTGTTTAAATTATTTTTTGTCCAACTAATGGTTTTTGCTTCATAAAATATGAAACATTTTTCTGCATGTTCATATGGGTATCATTAGGTATCTGGTAAAAGATTCATTTTTTGTGTTCCAAAGACTTTTTATAACAGTATTTTAAATATAAGATAAAAGAATTAAATGAGGGTTCTTGCGTTTTTTCAAATAATAAAACTTACCACTCTACCAAAAACCAATAAGGCATTTTTTAAAGTTTCACAGTAAAACCATATGAACATGCGGAGAAATGCTTTTATATATTTTACTTTAAAAAATGGCTTTGAATGTGTGTAGTGGTGGTGTATTAGAATTTAATTAAAATTTTTATTGTGGTTAGTACAAATATTATAAAAAAGATATATTTTAATTAAGTTTAACCCCCTGTATCTCAAAAGCTAGTACAGTAACAACATATGTTTGTTTAAAGTTTCATTCAGTAAAAACATTAAAGGATTCACACCCTGCTTTCCCTTAGAAAAGAAATATACAAATGTAAAAGTCATAATTAAACTTAGATTAAGCTAATCGATAAATGGCCTAAACTAACCCGAATTACAAATAATTACGGAGATGCAATAATCCACTGATTAGTAGAAAAGGGCAACCAGAAAAAAAAGGTCCCCAGATTGTCCATTTTTTTAAAAAATTGCAAAAAACAATTGAAATCCTAAATACAGAATATGCTGTGCTTACGGGAAACTTTAAAATGTTATTATTTAAACTTTTTTTGTAGAATAATGTCGCTCGTGAAAAAGTATCTTTTTAAAATAGAACTTTCTTTTAAACCTTGTAGAATAATTTCAATATTGGCAATATTTTCCAAAAAAGTTTACTTTCAAAACGTTTTGTTAGTGTAGTTTATTTAAGCGTAATAACGATTTAAAATTTACCCATAAAAAATTCCAGTTGCAGTTTAGATTATGGATCTTTTATTTGTGCCGGTAAATACAAAACCAATAAATAACCTAAAATAAGGTAGTTTTAAATTTTACAGAGGTGATCATGTTTTTTGCATACGCGGTATGCAAAATGTATCTTTACTTTGATATATGTATCTCTTCGTTAAAGCTGCATTTACAAAGTTTAGTACTTTAAAGTTTTTGGGAAATTCTGTTTATTGTTATAATTATTTTTTAAAGAATGAGGGTGGCTGGTTAGCATATTCTAAGAAGTATTTTATTTTGAATAATTTGGTACCCCATAGGCGGTATTACAAAAAATACTTTTTCTAAAAAAGTTAAAAAACAAAGATGTTGTCATAAATCGATACTATTGTTTAGTGTAGTAGATGGTATAAAATTATTTTACCAAATGTTTTTTCTACTCGCGTGCAAAGAAGTTTACTTTTCCGTACGCATTTTCGTTCTGAAAGTGTCACTATTTGGCACTAGTGCGGAAAAGTAATTTTCGGCACTTCTTACGAAAGTACAAAAATGTTAAACCATGTATTAGTGAGTCACAATGAAGGGATTTTCATACACTTCATGTTAAAAAGGGTTAAATTTTGCTGTGGTATGGTAGGATATTAGGTAGCATTTTTTAAAATAAAAGAAATAAATACCCTTTTGAATTTTTGGTAGATTTTTTTCTGCACCTTTTTGAGACACCCTGTATAGACTAGTAAAGAGGGTAAAGGTAAAATTTGCTTTAATTGCATTACAAAAATATGTATTAGAAATAGGTGTTCTACGCCTCTGATATAATCCTTGTCGCGCAAACCCAATGGTGCGTGGACAACTTATACAATAAAACTCCAGCGTCAGCGTTTAGAGGCTGATTTAAAAAAAAACAAGTTCTTTTATTCTCGCATAAAGATCAAAGACAGCGCTCTCACATTTCCCGCTCAACGCTGGCCGCTAACGCTTAATTTCTTGTCAGGGGCCTTATGTAAAATAAATTATTAGCGCTCGGGCACGATAACCAGCGTCAGCGTTGAGCGGCTCATTTAAAAAAACAAGTTCTTTTAATCTCGCATAAAGATCAAAGACAGAGCTATCACATTTCCCGCTCAACGCTGGTCGCTGACGCTAACGCTTAGTATCGTGTCAAATGCCTTATGAGTAAAAATAAAAATTAGGTTTAGTGCTTACAAGTTTTGGTTGTACTGGTTATCAGGTGACTTACTCTTCAGTCTTGCCATACACTAAGGAAACGACCAGACTAAAGAGCGGGCTAGCGTCAAGCGAGCGATTTTTTAAAGCTAATTCGTAAATGCTCGTGGCCACACCTACACTTAACAGGTAAGCAACCCTGCGGCCATCGCTTTGCGAAAAATCGCTCGCTCGCCCGCTTTTCAGTCTGGTCGTTCTCTAAAAGGTAGGCGTCCACTAAAGAGCGAAGGGCGGACGGCCGGACCGCTGGTGATTTGTCTTGCTTGTAAACAAGTCAGAGTGCATCCATGGGGAGCACGTCGCATCAGACGCGAGGGAATTTATGTGTTAAAAAGTGTTCAGTTCATCCGTCTTTAGTGGATGCGACCTTTACTGCATTTTTGAATTAGCAGAAGACAGAAAGTCGGGCGACGCGGAAGGATGACTCTGTCGAAGTGTATGGAGTCTTATGAGGCCATTCACACATTGAGAACGCGGAAAGTAGGCTGTGCGTGTGAAAGGTATTATAAGACTCCATACACTTCAATAGGGTCGGATCGTCACCCGACTCTCCGCCTTCCGCTATTAAGCAACGGGCGGGCGGACGGAACATTTTTCAACACGTAAATCCCCCGGATGCTCCATTGCGATGCACCTGTAATGGGCGCACTATGATTTATTTACAAGGCAGGCAACACGCCAGCTACCCGGCCCGTCCGCCCGCCCGTAGCTTGTGGACTCGTACCTTTAGAGTGCGTTCATTAGAAACGCAACAAACGGCACAGTATTTCTGTGTTTTAAGAAATTAACCTGGCTCGGCTAGCGTTTACCAGGTGAGTCATATCAAACTTTATCTTTCGCCTGTTTTGTAAAAAATCAGTATTCTTCAATTAGAAGCGCATCGCATAAGAACAGCCGGCAAAGGATTTTTGTTTTGCTTCTTAGAAGGATGGTGTGCTACACAATGGAGATGAAGACAGAATTTGGTTTGTGGGGGTAGGCAAGATAGCACAGACAAAAAATAATAAATATTATAAATTTATATAGTCATAAATATTGTCAAGTAGTTAAATCTAAACAGATATAAATATTATATCTACTAATAAATAATGTTACTCCACACAACCAGAAAGGGGCAGCGTAGAGCTCAAAGAAAATAACCCATCAATAGCATGGAGACTGTTAGCTCTGCAATCTATGTTAACTAACAAATAAATTCAGGGCAGTAATCAGTATACTGTTGTTATATTGGCATCTCTTTTTGCGATAAAAACACATTTAAGGTATCTTTAAAAGATGTAAAAAAATATTTCCACAAATTCTTGGAGTCAAAATAAGTCGATCTTTTCAAACTTACCTTAGTCCAATAATAGATGATTTCGGAGATACGGGTTGTCAAAAGTTCATTTTAGTTCTTTTTTTCATGATTAATTTTTTTAATTATTGGTGTATTGTCACGAAAATTGGCTAAAGGGAAAATGGTTTTTAAGGGGTAAGAAATTAAACTTTATTTTATATACCTTACTTTAATAGAAAAATTATTATTCCCAAAAATCTTTTACTTAAAATAGGTATACCCTGTAAAAGTTAATATGGGCTAGCTCATTTTTTTAAATTTATTATTCTGTATTTTTAAAGTAAAGCCATTGGGGACATAGGTTTATTCAACCTTTTCTTTTTAAAGTTACTTAAAAATTCATACTTTTTGAAAAATTACCCTCTTATCTCGAAAGACATTTTTTTCCTCTTATTAATGAAAATATATTAGGTCCGTCTCAAATGGACGCAGCTGGAAGACGCATTTTTACCCGATCCGTTTTCGTTCGTCTCTAGTGGACGCTTACCTTAAAAATGTTTAAATGATGGTGTTTTAATACAAAAGGAAATAAATAATATTTAGGATATAAATAATTATTCCCTAATGGAGTGTACTTACTTAAATAAAATAAAATGGTAATTTGCAAACACAGGGTGCACTACACCTTTGGATCCATTTTGCAAAAACACATAGAGTTAGAAGCGATTTTCGCAGACATTTTTAAATTTTTAAAGGTTTTAACATTTATCTTCCAGTTTCGGGTAAGATTTTATTAGCAGAAACCACAAATACTATTTTTCTGATACAAAAGTGTTATTTTAAATACCCTTTAGATTATCTGTATTTTTAAAGTAAAAGTTGCAGTTTGACTAAATAACCTGCCCCGATATAAACGAATTAATTAAAAAAAAAAAAAAATAAAACTTTGGGATATGAAACTATGCATAAATACTATATTTTAGAGCAAAATTTAACAAATGAAAATTTCAAGATAGCGGCTGGGCGCCATCTGGGAACAAAAATTAAATGGAAAAGGGGATCTTGTGGCACATCATTTTAAAGCTTTTGACTAGTACTTTATAACCCTAAAATATAAGGTCAATAACTTTGCCTTATACAAAATGGCGGCATTTTAAAAATTTCCTAAGTAACCTTGTATGAAGCAAAACTTTATTGCTAAATAATACTATTAATTGCTATGAAGTTAATTTTTTGGAGGCAATAAAAAATGTGTATTAAAAAAAATTATGGCTTATAATAAATTGTATTACAAGGAAAAAAATTGAATTCCTAAAATATGGGCAACATACAGGATGTTTTGTATAAAATTACAAATTTACTAATTTAACTTGTTCTAAAGTTATTGGCGATTAAGTGGGCCAAAATATGGACGGCCCAGTTTGATATAAGAATAGGTAATAATACAAAATCATCATCTCATCTTAGATGTTTGGAGGTAACAATGACTCGACGAGAACAACACTTTTGGGTCAAACGTAAAAAGCTGACATACGAGTAACTAACGAGATTCTAGTAAGTATTTTTTTAATATAGGGCATATTTAAAAACCGCTTGTTAGTCAGACTGAAGGTTATTTTTAACCATCGTTATTTTAAATTTTCTTACTTGTGTATTACCTTTATATATCCAGTATGATTAATAAGGTAGGAAAGGTCCGGGAAGCCACGCTTACTTAACCAAATTTAAATATTGTGAAGTGTCAGCAACATATACATAGGTCTCTAATAAAAACGGCGTTATTAATTGTTATCTAATATTTTTTATAAGTCCTAGACATTTAGATTCTTCTAAAAAATAAAATTATGAGCATAAAACTAAAAGGCAAAACCCAACATAATATATAAAATATTTTCAACATACAGTGTGTTTACGTAAGTTGGCGGCATATGGAAAACTTTTTATTAATAATTTTACGAAAAAACTTATTCTTTATGAAAAGTTCTGCATGGTCCAAAACCTAAAATGCAATCATCAGATATAAAATTATGTCAGTCATGTACGAGGTTTGGCTAAAAATGTAATTTTTGCTCAGGAGTAAAATACCTGTATTTTTGCTAATATCTCAAATTGTTATAAAAAAGATATTAAAAATAAAAAAAATACTTCCAAAAATGACATTTTGTTCATTGAAAAAAAAATATATTGGATTTTTTTTCTGCGATTATAGTAAAAATTAAGTTTTGTAAATTAGTGTACTATATTTCATGATTATAAATGCCATAGGACAAATTTAAATAAACAGCGTAAATTAATTGTTAATTATTATAACAAGAAGAATGTACAATGCTCTAATGTACAAACTTAAATTTTCTCAATTTTTGCAGAATTTTTTTTCAATAAACAAAATTGCATGTTTGAAAGTAATTTTGAATTTTAAACATCTTTTCTTTATAACAATTTGCAATATTTATGACCAAACCTCGTACATGACTGACGCAATTTGATATCCGATTTTTGCATTTTAGGTTTTGGACCATGCCAAACTTTTTATAATGAATAACTTTTTTCGTAAAATTAATAATAAAAAGTTTCCCATATGCTGCCAACTTACATAGACACACTGTATATTATATAAAAATATTATAAAAAATTACATTATTATTACTAACGAAATTTTAAATATTTACAAATCTACACAGCTAAATTCCAAATATATGGTTTGGTACCACCTTGACCAAAGCAATTTTCTTTAGGCGATCTTACCCGTTAACGCAATTTTTTCTTTAAAATTACAATTTTCTTACAAAATATAAAACCAGCATCCAAAAGAATAAAAGCGGTTTTGCGGAACGCAAATCAGCTACGTTAGCATTTTAGCTTTATATTTTGTATTGAGTGGAGGATATCCAAGCGTTTAGAGATTGAGACCCACCATACCTACCCTACAACCATAATAAACCAAAACTACTAAAAGGTAAAAAGCTGTAGTAATTAACTAAATAATTGTCAAATACCTTCTAGTAAAACGTATTAAACTAAGACACTTAGGCAAGGGGCTAAAAACCAGTGTTTTTAGGTACAATTACAGTTTTTGTTGAAAGTGTAAAATATTTTTATCCTCTGAGGTTCTTAATTTCTTAAAATCAAGTAGACTACCTCTTTTGGTAAGACTCCAAATATTTTGATGTTTAAATAATTTTAAAAAATTGCGTACTTACAATGTAATTTCACTCTTTTACTTATTATAAATATTTTGTAAGATAAAACAGTTACAAAAAGGGAGTCACCAACGAACCTTTAAGATTACCAGCAATTATTTCTTTATTCAGCAATTTTCCTCCTGTCTGCCCTTACGAAGGGTTCATTTCCTTTAAATCTTCGGAAACAGCCCTTTATTTTGCAATAAAACGAGTCTCCCACGTGTAAAGTCCAGCAGCAATGCGACACCCTTCTATCAGGATTTTGCCCCTAGTACTAAAATTATAGGATATATCCAAATTGGGCTAGGTTTTGAAATATTCGTAATTTTAATAAAAGAACTAATAATTGCTGGTTAGTAATCAAAGAATAATCACCTAATCAATAAAATTTAATATACCGGATGGTAAATAAGTTAATGTTTTAAGTTTAACAGACGATTCTCAAAGTAATTTCCTAAAAAACTCCAGTTTAGGTATTAAACATGCATATAAACATGGGTAAGCAAAATTATATTTTCTTGAGATATAAGGTGTTAAACTTTTGAA
Organism: Listronotus bonariensis; assembly: GCA_014170235.1. Taxonomy (NCBI): domain Eukaryota; kingdom Metazoa; phylum Arthropoda; class Insecta; order Coleoptera; family Curculionidae; genus Listronotus; species Listronotus bonariensis. The sequence continues at coordinate 34,451 of JACEGR010002756.1, forward strand.
ACAATTTAAAATTTTGAAAACACTTATTTTAGTAAAATTTTAAAATCTTTATTTTATTGCTTGTTGTTTGTAACATAATTGCTAATAAGAAAGTTTTAAACCTAACTTTTAAAATAAATATGTTATATATATATATATATATATATATATATATATATATATATATATATATATATATATATATATATATATATATATATATATATATATATATATATATATATATATATATATATATATGTTTTTTTTAGGTATGTAATTAGTAAAATTTTATTTTTTGTTTCCTAAAAACTAAGAAAGATAAAAATGTACGCCACTAACTTTTGAGCAATTTTTTAAATTTTTTAGATTAAACCTATAATTTAGCTTTTTCGTATATATCTTACACTTAAAAATTGCAATGATAATTAGGTGTTATTTAAGTTCATTGATGTCATTAGGTAATAATACATTGCGTAGCTTATGTATATACAGGGTGGTCATTCTAAGTCGGCACTATTGCTAACTTCCTTATTATTGCAGATAAGAAGTCGATTAAATTGGTAAAGTTGTAATACTTTTTTCGCTGATTTACGTTCTGCCAACCGAAAAACATATTTTTTAAATGAAACACCCTGTATATAACATTACCATTCGAAAGATCTATCAGAGAACTTTAAAATAAAGTTTACATGTGATTTATCCAATTTTTAATAGTTTCGGATATATGGCTGTTCTTCAGAATTTATTAGTAAACTATTTTTAAGAGCTTTAAGAAAATACCACATTTGATATGTCTATCTCCAATAATTTAAAAATATGTCCATTCAAATCTAAAAGTTATGTTAAATTTTTATTTTATCTTTAGCTCTAAGCTATAAGCACTAAGTTTAGTGTCGAAGATAAAATAGGCACAATATCTACTATTTTTTAGATTTGGATGGCCATATTTTCACAACTATAGGAGATAGACCTATCAAATGTATTTTCCTAAAGCTTTTTAAAAAGTCTATTTATTGGTTATGAAATGTACAGAGTGTTTTATTTAAAAAATGCCAGTTTACTATTAATTTCCCGAGGATTTTCATATTTCCGAAACTATTAAAAATTTAATATATCATATGTGGACATTTTTTGTAATAAATCGAAAAAACCGATGTTCAAATGTTTATCACGTTAATTAGCGGAAGAAGAACTACTACGGACTTCGTGTTTTTCATAATAAGAAAGTTAGCAACTTACTATTACTGCTGACTTAAGAATAATCACCCTGTACGTGGTACTACCTAAGACACCAATTAAAACTTATTGACTAATCAAGACTTGTAACTGGAGGAGTTAGGATGTAGCCAAGAGGGGAATAATAATATATTTCAATCCGATTGCACAGATAGATTTCTATTTTATCGACATGTGTCCTGCCATACCAATAGGGACTAATCACCGACTAGGGCGAGGCCAAATTACATAGGATTAAAGGAAATAATAGACGTCTGTCGAATTATCTAATTTTTGTTCTCGAAAGTTATAGATAGAGAATGACAAAATTAGGCATGTATGAATGTGGAATTATATGGGCTCTGTCGACAGCTCTAATTTTTACAACTGTTTCGTCTGTTACTTAATTATATATATTTTTAGAAGAGCAGTTAAAAAAGGTAATGGAATTCATTGGTAACTTCTAAAATTGTGTCGGGAGAAATTACACAGTGTCACTTCTAATTCCAAATCAACTTTTAAATTTTTTTTATTTGCTTCTCAATAATTTTTATTAGAAACTGAATTTTGTGTGTGTTCTGTATACGTAAGAACCTTTTTTGCTCCTCAAAAATGTAAACGCAAAATAATTATTTTGTGTGTTTTAGACAGGTTTTTTGGGGGCTTACAGAAGTGGACTGCTTGGGTGATTATTACGACACTGTTCCTTGTTCAAAACAAAGGGTAGTTTCTTTGTTGCATTACCATTTGGTCAAAAAAAAATTGTTTTTTACTTTTATTTTAACATTTAAAAACCCTACAATAATGATATTCTATGGGAATAATAATTTTTAAAAATAGACTTTTTAAATATTATTCCACTTTTTAAATTGAAACAGGTGTAAATAGACAACACCTATCTTTCTTGTTTACTAAGTAAAGTAAAAAAATATATAGCGACAAAAAAGTAATTTGAATAGCTTGGTTAATTTTTTTTCTATTGTATTTATTCCTTATTATTTTTTAAAATAAACTGACCAATATGGATTTAGTTAAATACTTTACAAATTTGCTATTTAAAAAAATGTATATTTTTTTCTTTAAAATAATGTAACCTCAGCTACTGGTATTTAAGGAAATGCGTCATATATTGATCCTCAATAAAAATTGGCCTTAAGCTATATTACTAACTTTTTTGTATTACTAGATGTAGCAAATTTTTATTTGTAAAATAATATTTTTCGTCATGCAGACATATTTTCGGTGGTCAATAATTTATGCGTTAATGTTAAAAATAACAATAGCCAACGTAACATATTTTTAAAAGAGTTATTTAAAGTGTTATATTTAAAATTGTAGGTCAAGAATTATTCAAAAATCTAAAATATGTACCTAAAAATTTAGACATTTGGGTTGAAGAATCGCTGAAAAAACTTACCCTATTTTTTATTCTAAAAATGTAAAAATGAATCGATATACAGGGTGTTCCATTTAGAAAACTAAGGTTTGCTATTTTAAAAATACAGGATGTTGGCTACGCAATAAGAAATACCTTTATAGGATGTAACGATTATTTTTGAGAATTTTATTGTGTTACTGTTTTGAGACACGTAGCTTAAGTATGTATTATTAATAATCAGTTTCTTGTTTTAACCTATTTTCGACTCTGTTGTTTTTTACGTTTCAGTATATAACAAATAGCGTGGCAACATCGCTAGTACTGTCAAAACTAAATAGCGTACTATATGCAAAATTTTAGGCTAAACCTGATCGTGCAAAAACTTTTAATTTAAAACTTTCTTTCATGGTTATAAGTTTTTATATTTGTGGAACACCTGGTATACAAGACTTCAAGGTTTTTACATTTTAATTTTATATTAGTATTAAATTTATTAGTATTTATGCACGACATTGGCTTTGTTTTATTTTATTATATGAATATATTTACCTTTAGGTACAGTTTATGCCTTAGAGAAAAATTTACCATACAATAGTGGCGCTTTCTCAACTAAACTCTTGTTTTGTCACCAAGAAACATTAAAAACGTAACCACTACATTGTATTCGTAATTCTACATGACCTCTTATATATGAATATATGATTGACCATGAATACTAAGTTTCTAAAAATTAATACCATGTAAAGTAAAAAAAGGACAAATATTAATAGCGTAAAACACAAATAGTTTATTGTTTTTTTAGGTAACATGTATTTAATTTGATAACTCTATGCATAAAATCGTAACATTTAAATAAATATTACAAGTGCTTTTTCGCAAATTAAGGTAAAAAATAGTAAAAAAGTTTTTTCGTGACGGCAAAAATTTTAATATTTTATGTTTGTTGACAGTTACTTTTCCTGAAATTACTTTTATCTCCGGAAATAAAGTGAGTAATTTTTTCCGGGATTTACATACACGTAAGTATATAGGTAGATATTTAATTTAAGAATATTTTATTATACACAGCTTACAAAAATTAAAGGGCGGCATTTAGGGTATAAAGTATTTGTAACTTGAAAGCAGTGGAATTTTAGGGAGAAGGCTTTATTTTGCACCTTAAAAATATTTTTAAAGAAAAAAAATCAATGTGGGATACTTTAATAAAGGACTATACTATATAAGTACTATATTGTGAAAGCGGGGAACTTTTTTTCTCTTTTTAAAAACTTTTGTACCTTAATTTACATTTTCTTTCTAGGAACTGCCCAGACTGCTTTTATATTAAAAGTAAGAAAACACATTTTTTAACTTTATAATATTCAAAATAACTACTGAACAATCCTATAAATTTTAAATTGTTTAATTTTAATCTGTCAGATCACATTATTACATTGACAGATATTTAATAATTACCATACTTACAATAAAATATTATGTTATTATAATAAAAATATTTTATCTTAAAAAATACAATGTAGTTCATTAACGGTCGTATTCACCAAGCTCTGACTAACTTTATCAGACTGATAACCTGCTAATGCCAATGCCAAAAAGCATTGGCATTAGCTGCTAGCTAATTAAATGTCTGGTCTATTAAATGAAAAGATTAAAAACGCTTTTATTTCCGATTTAATTAAAAACATTAAGGGATTGTTTTAATGTGCGGTTTCAAAAGTTCAAAATATCTTTATGACTTGTCGTTATACTTTTTCAACGAAAATTTACAGCCCAATTATAACGAACACCATGTCATCACCACTTCATTATAATTAAATTTACTCCTTTTTTTCGTTAAATGAAGCCACGATTATCTATAAAACATTGTATCTCCCGGATTTTTAATCGACCTGGTCAATAAAAAATCAAGGAAACCAGTTATTAGCAATTAGTGATGCTATTAATGCTGCTAATTCAGGCATGACATCTGCCTTAAATGAAGCAGACATTTTATTACTTTACCTCTTTAACAGAATATTATACATGGTTGCCAATGGATGACGTATTTAGTTATTTATAAAATTAACAATAAAATAACTTTAATTTACAAATTTGTCATCCTTATATTTACCAAAATTATATTAGTCGTTGAAGAAAATGGCTTGCTTATACCGTATGTTTTTATCTTTTCTTGTAGATAACTTGCACATAAGCGGTCTTAAAGCTATTTAAAATTATTGCCTTATTACAAAAACAATACAGAAGCTTTAAAGAATTTTCTAGAAAATTATTGTTTTGCAATTTGGTTTAGGTCGCGTACAGATGGGTGTAATGCAACCTTCAATGCAACATGCAACGCAACAAGATTCGCACGTTTGTACGGTGGCGCGTAATGCGCGCTGGAACGTTCGTTGCGATCCATATAGGTGTCGATTTTGTGCGCGAACACAAAGGTATTCGATGTGGGTTCGCAATATCAGTTTGGACGTGTTTGACTGTGATTGCAAGAAACAATGGAAAACAAATTTAAAATGTGAAGACGGAAGTAAAAATACTATAAATAATGGAATGTTATACAAAAAAAATCAATTTTGTAAAACCGTTTTGTAAAACCGTTTTTATCAAATACTTAGGTGAGATTTCTACCAGCGACGACATTGTTTGGTTTTCCAGTTTTCTTTTACCAAATAATATGTTAAATTAAAGAAAAATCTTAATTCACAAACTCGTTGATCTACAAGTTCGTTTCCAATGCTGATAAGCCCATTCGCAGAGGAAGTTGCAGCAACGACATTAAGAACCTTTTGTTGTATTGCATGTTACGTTACATATAACTAAAGTAAGAGAAAATTTAAATATAAAGATCCAAAAGATATTATTTTTCATTAGCAGCTTGAATGACCTTATTGATGTAACAGGGGTATCCAAAAGTTTTATAAAACTGATTTTGGAGTTATCAAAACTTATTAACTTTAACTTTTTTAATAAAAGTACCTAAAAACTCTTAGAATTTGCTTTTGAACACTTACTTTCACCAATTTTTATACAATACAATTTTTAAGCTGTAAATTAAATAAGGTAATGACATTTTTGCCAAATTATGGATTTTAATAAAATTTTGTATTATTGTTTTCATGGAATCAAAACATTATTCTAAACAATTTTTTTTATAACATTTTGCTTAAAAATTAAAAACAAAGGTAGTTTACTCTTGGAAAAGTATTGCATTTTTAAATTTTTGCGAATCCTGTATAAGAAATCAATATTTTCTCTTCGTGAATAATATCTTTTTACAAGCAAAACTCTTTATAAAGAATAACTTTTCTTCGAAAAATTAAATTTTTGGTCCATTTGTCCTCTTGTTAACCCCATCCGTGGACAGTCTGTATAGTGGTATCAGAGATATAAGTTGCAACTTGGCAACCCGTAAGACAGAGCATGCTTACGCTTTTAAGATAAAATCGACACGCTTTGTTATTATCGATCTGAAATGGAATATTTAAATCGATTTCGTAACTTTGCGTTTCATCTTGATTCTTAACTTTGTTGCTGCAAATAGGCATGCAAAATTTTAGCACGTATACAGGGTATCTCTAAAAGGTCTGTACAAAATGCTACCACAAATTTCTTGGAACCAAATACAACGATCTAACGCAATTTCCCTTTGTTCAAAAGTTGATCGTTTGAATGATACCTGGTGTCATCACTTTATTTATTTAGGTTATTTTTAAATATTATTTATTATTAATTATAGATTTTTTTCTACAAAATTCAGTATTCGAAGATTTTTAGAGTGGGAATCGAAATATGCTAATGTTTATACCAAATAAAACGTTAAATTTAAACTATCTCAGAAGCAGTTGCTTGTACCGATATTATGTCAAGTAGACCTTTTATGTGCAAAAATATGATTTAATAAAAATTAAAGTAATGACTCTTTAAATAAAAGCAAAGGACTGCAGGTGGCTCCCTATAAATCTAACAGCAAAAATAAGAGTTATTTTTGATTTCTTACTTTAAAAAACTTTTATATACCAAATTTTGTGAAAAAATTCCAATAATAAATAAAATAATAAAAAATAACTAAAATAAAATAGAAATTTTGACACCCTGTATCTAGCAAATGATCAACTTTTCGACAAAGGTAAATTGCATTTAATCGTTATATTTTGGCTCAAGGAGCCTATAATAACATTTTGTACAGACGTTTTAGAGACACCCTGTATACAAATAAAATTAAAATAAAAATACATTCAATATTAAAAATCTGCATTTTACAAAAATCATATTACCAGCCCTAAATATGGAGTTGCGCAAGATTCCTAAATATAATGCCTTGGTCCCAATTATACCCCGTTTAGCGTTTTAATTATCAGATCCTCCAATGGCCTAGTGGTATATGGCGTTGGATTCTCACACAGGTGTTGGACTGTCATGGGTTCGAATCCCAGCTCCGGCGAGACTTTTTTAATTTATAGGTGATGACGTCTGGTGTTACCCCTATCTAGCACGTGGTGACTTAGGGCATAAAAATTGTAATTTTGCGTTAGGGGTTGGGATGGCACCAAAATTGTGTTTTCGGACCTTAAATTTCTCCCATAAGAAATACATGGGAAAAACTACCCTTATTATGCTCGTACATACATAGCTCTTCTACTATAATATTAGTGCTTCATATAAAGAAAAGTTGTATCGCGCTTCCTTAGGAGTTATTGACCTTCAAAAGTAAAAAAAAATGTATTTCATTTATACATTTGAACAGTAATAATGATATTTAAGCATTTAAATCAACTCATACCAATTCTTATGTTTCATAGGCAAATGAGGCGCAGTAAGTCATAATTATACAGGTCAGACGAATTTTTTTCGTTTATTGCATGCATATTTTACAGAGGTGAAAATTTTGATATTTTGCTTTCACCATTTAATTTCTTTATTATTTTCGTACAAAAAGGAGTACCTTATTTAAATCGATATCTCGGACCGTTCTTCGTAAAATCGCATTTTAAAAACCAACCCTATTTTGTATGTAAAAAATAAATTTTTTGAGGAAATTAATAAAATGTGGTAAAAATATTTGAAAATGGTGTTTAAAAGCCGTTTAAACTTGATAACACTAATAAAGACTGTTATTTATAATTTTATCATATTTTAATAATTTTCTTAAAAAACGATTTTTTTGATCACATACAAAATGGGGGTATGTCTGATTTAAAATGCGTTTTTATGATAACCGGTCTCAAGATATTGATTTAAATAAAGTATACTCTTTGTACAGAAATGATAAAGGACTTTAACGGTCAAATCAAAATGTCAAACTATCACCTCTGCAAAAATATGTGAAGCAAAAAAATTCGTCTCATCCTGTAAAATTATGATTTACTGCGCATCATTTGCCAATGGAAAAAAGCATTGGTATAAGTTAATTTAAATACCCAAATAGCATTATTATTGTGGCAATCGTTCAAAAGCTATAAATGAAATACATTTTTTAATTCTAACTTTGAAGGTCAATAACTTCCTAGGAACGCGATAGAACTTTTTTATATGAAGTACTAGGATTATTTTGGCTCACTTTATCACTCCCATCATTTTTGACCCTACCTTTCCGGACACCCTGTATATTTAAAATAAAAATAAATAAGTTGTTAGTTGGTTTTAAACCCTAAAAAAAAAATTACTGGATTTTATACAGGGTATTTCTTAAAGCACGGCCAATATCTCAATATTTAAAATGCTACACCAAATTTTTAAAATGGAACACCCTATATATTAGGCCATTTTTAGATTTTAGGGATAAAAATAAGGTTAGTTTCTTTAGCGATTCCTATACCAAAAATGTAAGGTGTTTTAGATATTTAGGGTTTTGGAAAAATTCACGCCAAGTTTTTTTTTTTGTTAAAGAAGAACGTTGGAATTTTAAACCAGTATATTTGTCAATATTCTTAAATTTTCATCTTTCCCCTTTCAAAAGATGTAACATAGGCAATGGGTATTTTCAGAGAGACGCATTTATCGACCTGCATAAAATTGTACTATAACTTTGTTGCCGCATTTTTGTAACGTTAAATATAGTTTTTATTGTTAAATAATATTCTTAAATTGTTATGCAGGGAAGTTTTTAGCGGTCTAATAAATGCTTTAGTTCTTAAAATAACAATAGCTTACAATAATTTTTTAAGGAAAAGAATAAAATTTTGGGAATATTGACAAATATACTGGGTGTTCCATTAAAAATAACAAAGACACCTATTATAAAAAATTTACTTGACATGATTTTTAAATCCTTAAATATCTAAAAAATCTTACATTTTTGGTATAGGAATCGCTAATGAGACTTACCCTATGTTTATTCCTAAAATGTAGAATTGGCCTCATATACAGGGTGTCCCATTTAAAAAATTGAGATTTAGCAATTTTAATATTGAGATATTGATCATGCTATAAAAAAGCCCTGTATAAGATCTAGTATATTTTCTAACAGAAATTTATTTTGTGTTTAAACACCTAGTTAAGTAGTATTAATATCTAATTTATTTTCGTTTTCACCTAATTTTCGGATAACACTGCGGCAACATCGCCACGAGTGCCAAAATAAAATAACTGCTTTATGCAAAATTTTATGCTGACTTTGATTCTGTAAACTAAAATAGGGGATACAATTTAAAGAAACTAACTTCTTAGCCATAACTTTTTTTTTAGGGACACACTGCATATATATATATATGCATACATATATATATATATATTTATTTAGAAAAACACAAAGAGTTTTGCACGACAGGCATGTATGGATTTCGCCACAAAGATCTACAGATCTTTCCTTCGTATCCACACTGCTGGAATAAAGTCTCTTGAGTTTCTAGGTGAATCCCAGATCGTTGCTCTTGATATATCCAAAGCTTTTGACCAGGTCTGGCATGCCGCACTTCTTAATAAACTTCCCTCCTATGGTCTTTCAACTAAACTCTGTACTTGGCTCTCTAGTTATCTATCTGATCGACGTATATCAGTTATTGTGGACGGCCATTCTTCAAGCTTTCACCAAGTAAATGCTGGAGTGCCTCAGGGCTCAGTACTGGCACCAACATTGTTTCTTCTTCACATCAACGACCTTCTCTCGTCCACAACTAATTCCATTCATAGTTTCGCCGACGATAGTACCCCTTCACTCCAGTTTTCAGGTTCCTAAACCCATCACTAAACCTGATTTGGAAAACAAACGCAGAGCGATGCAGATATCTCTTTCGCAGGATCTTAATTTAATATTGGATTGGGGCGCTAAAAATCTCGTCCACTTTAATGCATCCAAAACACAATCATGTTCCTTGTCGCGAAAAGAGTCATCAAATACTCATCCTCTACTTATGAGCAGGCCAAGTTTTACAGAGCAAAGACACCTTCAAACTTGTGGGCGTCACATTTGAAAGTAACCTTAACTGGCATAAACACATTGTATCTATAGCCACGGCAGCTTCAAAAAAGCTTGGATTTCTCTTTCGAGCCAAAAGGTATTTTTCCCCTTCTAATTTATACACTTTATATGTGTCCCAAATCCGACCTCCTTGGAATGTTGTTCTCCATATCTGGGGCATGGCGTCCCCCACAACCCTAAGCATTCTTGATTCTATTCAAAGAAGAGCTATTCGTCTTATTAATGATCCTTCCTTACTTACAGAAAGGCTTCCCTCTCTTTGCCCATCGTCGGGCTGTGGGGGATTTATCGCTTTTTATAGGTGACTTCCATGGCTTCTGCTCTGAAAGAATTGTCCAGTATGGTTCCTCCACTCACGGTTCCCGACAGAGAAACTCGTGATTCCGCGCGTATGCATCCCTATACGGTCCAACTGGGCAGGCCCCGAACTTCTCACTTTGTTCGTTCATTTATCCCTAGAGTTTCTAGATGTGGAACCTCCCGCAGGGTTTTCTTCCCCCAAATCTTCAAGTATTTAAGTCCCGTGTCAACAAACTCCCTCTTACTTCGCTTAAGACACCCACGTGTACGTTAGTATTTAGGCTTTAAGCCTTCGTGGTTTGTCCAAAAATAAAAAAAAAAAAAAAAAGAAAAGTTGTAGAATTTTTCATTATAATTAGTTTGTTAATAAGGGGACTGCCAAACGTTTTATAGTATTAGGTCTTATACAGGGGAGGAAAGGTTGCATTTTGTAATTTAATTTTTTTACCAGTTTATTGTATTTTCAAACCCTATCTGTGTATATTATTGGCAAGTTTTTTAAACTAACATTAGATATTTAAAATTTTAACTTTAAATATCGCTTGTAAACATTTTGTATCACACTTCCTAAATTTGCTGTCATAGCAGCGTTTACGTGAGATATATTAAAATTATTTATTAGATTATTAAATATTTACATTTGATAACCATAAAGCTTTTTAAATATCCTTATGATATTAAAAATCCCTTTTGTTGCAAACATTTTTGATCATTCTATATAAACTAAAGGTTATTGCTTTTAAGTGTTGTGAAGCAGAGCGGACCATCCCAAAAATGAAAAAAGTATTTTCAATAGTATAAAATTAATTTATCAGGGTTGTGGCCTAATAAATTATTTTAAAATAAAGAAGCTTACATGGTTTACTTTGCTCTAATAAATAAGTTCTATGCTATTAAAAAGTTGTGCTAAACTCCTTTTTTTTATTGTGGAATAGTTTCCTCGGCTTTCCAAAAAGTTAAAGTTATGTAAGGAACTTGACATATACACTCCTAGACAAAAAAAACCGGACACACAAAATTTTCTCAAAGTTTGATGTCTCGTAAGTTTTTTATTTTTAGTTCGATTTGTATACATTTTTTACCAGTTTGTAGATCATATCATTAAGAGCTTGCTGAATTTTGCAAAATTGCCTTACATTGTGATTTGATGGAATTATACCGGAGTTAATCAAAATGTTGTTTTTTTGATGCAAGTTTAAGACACGCTGTGGTAAAAACTGATGGCCGTCTGGCCGTCTTTTATTCAAATGTAGAGTAACATGAAGAGGAAATAATTCTCTACATTCTGTTTTTTTAATCATCTCGATATCTTTATTCTGAAAGAAAACACACATTTTAAAAGAAAATATTTATAAGTAGAAAAATTAAAAACATTACATTTTAATCAAGCAGCATTGGTGCTCTGTTGCGTAGTAACGGTGCATGCGATTGTTGTTTCTGTTAATTTGTATATCTTGTCAAAACTGACGGTGTAGTGTCATTAAGTATTTTCTTAATATGCGGTCAGAAGATGTTGCACGAGCTGTTGCACTAAATGACGATGGTCGTGATATACGCTATATTGCAAATTTCTTGGGCAGACCCAAGAGCACTATACAAGATGCGATCAGTCGCTTTCGTCAGACCGGTGAGTACACGACGTTTAGGATCAGGAGACCACGAGTAACAAATCCACAGGATGATCATTTTGTTACTCTAACTGCTTTACGGGACCGCGGAGTAACATCCACTGTCATTCGTCGTCGACTTGAAAACGTACGTGGCACAAGAGTTTCTGAACGAACCGTCCGCCGTAGATTACATGAAGGGGGATTGATGTCAAGACGACCAGCTGCTTGCCCTGCTTTACTACAAGTGCATCGTGTTCAACGCTTAAATTTTGCACGTGAACATAGAGACTGGACTGCCGAAGAGTGGGGGCGTGTGCTATTCACCGATGAATCACGTTTTTGTTTGCGTTCACCGGATGGACGAGAGCGAGTCTGGAGAAGACCAGGAGAACGATTCTCTGAATGTTGTATATCTCCAAGAACACCTTTTGGAGGCGGCAGTATCATGGTGTGGGCTGGAATTTCATTACACGCCCATACAGACCTCGTTTTAATTGAAAACGGTGCTTTAAATGCTAACCGTTATATCGAGGAATGTTTAGCGGACCACGTCATTCCTTTTGCTCCATTTGTTGGTGAAAATTTTTCTTTAATGCACGATAACGCCAGGCCCCATATTGCAAGAATCGTCAATGAATATCTGGATGAAATGGACGTTCAGCGATTAGAGTGGCCTCCACGTAGTCCTGATCTAAACCCGATCGAGCATGTGTGGGACATGTTAGGAAGGCTTATTCGCAACCGACAACCAGAGACAATTCCAAATCTTCGGATGGCTCTTCTTGAAGAGTGGGAAAACATTCCGCAAAGGGCAATGGACGACTGTATTCTGAGCTTACCACGTCGCATGGCAGCAGTTATTAGAGCCCGAGGAGGCAATACACAATATTAGTGTTTGTTTGCTTGTTTAAGTTGATTAATCGGTACTTTGTAATTTTTGCAGATAAATTGCATTATTTTCTTTTAAAATGTGTGTTTTCTTTCAGAATAAAGATATCGAGATGATTAAAAAAACAAAATGTAGAGAATTATTTCCTCTTCATGTTACTCTACATTTGAATAAAAGACGGCCATCAGTTTTTACCACAGCGTGTCTTAAACTTGCATCAAAAAAACAACATTTTGATTTACTCCGGTATAATTCCATCAAATCACAATGTAAGGCAATTTTGCAAAATTCAGCAAGCTCTTAATGATATGATCTACAAACTGGTAAAAAATGCATACAAATCGAACTAAAAATAAAAAAGTTACGAGACATCAAACTTTGAGAAAATTTTGTGTGTCCGGTTTTTTGTCCAGGAGTGTACATTGTGACCACTTGACAACGATAAGGAGCTAATTTTGGGCACTTTAGTTAATTTAAGGAAAAATGCTCGGACCCGTTGAGGCCCAAAAATTTTAAAGACAGAAAAACAAGATCGTTACCTTACAAAACGTACTTTTTTATATATGTTTTGTTTAATCTAAAAAAACACGGCTTCCTGGAAAACCAGAGAAATGCAGTGCACTTTTTGCACCCGCTCCCGGCGCTCATGGGTATATCATATTAAATACCATCTCGGCTACAAATATAAAACAAAGGGCAAAAATTTGGTATTTCCTTTATAACTAAAGTATACGTATACGCCATATTTTGTAAGAAACGATGTGGAAACAAGAAAAAGTTAAGGGTTAAATGACCGGGCGTTTTCATACGTTTCTTAACGCCCCAGAAAATCTCAGGAAATAATCATGACCTCCATATGTTTGGGTAAATCATCTATGGAATTGAAGTCGACATTTTGGGTGTAAAAATAGGCCAAGCGACTTTAACGCTTTTGAAAATTTTGTTAAGTAAATCTTGAAAAGGGTGTTTTATATAAGAGAAAAACTTCATGTTTTCTGACTTTTTGCTGTATTTTTAAGATAGTTTAAGATGGCCAATAAATGTATTTTTGCTCGCAGAATTTAAAAATGTTAATAAAAAAACAATTGCATTAATAGCAAAAAATTAAAGCTTTAAATATTGGCTTTTTAAATAGAACCCCTTGTTTATAATGACATTTTTATATTTTATTGTTATTTACCATCTGTAGGTTTTTTAAATCCAAAGAATAATTTGTTACAAAAAAAAATATATATTTTTTAAATAGTAAACATTTTATTAATGATTTTAAAGTATCAGGTGATCGCCTGCATTACCCTTACTATCCGACCCGTGCCCACTTTGTTGGGCGTTAATTATTTTTTTTTCTCTAAACTTTTGTTAAATAACAATAAATTATAACCTATAGTACTTTAAAGTAGTTTATTTTTGAATTGTAAATACATTTTCATGATGGGTTCAGTATTTCTAAAGATTAGCTCTTACAAACAAAGAAATAATAAACAACTGAAGTAACAAACGTTACCTCTTTATAATATTGGTATAAATTAATATATTTAATTAAATAATATGACTGTGTAAGCGTCAATAATTCAAAAACAGTTATAGTAAGACTTAAAATACCTTTATCCAACACTAACTAGTCACTAGTGAGCTTAAGTACCCCCGTATGTGTATAACTCACTTATCTAATAAATAACTATTATTAAACAAACACATAGATGTCACCATAGAATCCAAAAATGTATTAATAAATAGAATGTTATGCTTTTTTTATTGCGATTTTTAAATTCTCTGAGCTATAATACATTGGTTGACTAAAAATAATAAAAAAACAAGAAAAAAGAGTTTTTTGTATCAACCTTATATTTAAATGGGGACCTACATATTTATTTTAATGTAATTCTATATTTTACAGTAAGTCAAACATGTCACTTTCTAATTTTTATTCTACTGTAAAAAAATGCGTATTCCTGTGCTAATTAAATAAAAAAATGGTAATCTCTTTTTAAAAAATCTTGTTTTTTACTAATATTTTAAACCTCCTTTATCGGATTTTAATATAATTGAGATACTTCTGACACAAAAATTGTACGCCAGCGACAATACAGCTCTTTTGTTTTTCAAGGTTTTCTGGGTGATTAAGAAATATGCATTTAGAGTTTTTTTTTTTTAACTTACTTGCGTATAAATTAGAAACATAAAAGCTCTATCTTTATCGTGTTGAATCTAAAGCCTGCCTTTTTTGTCGGAAATATCCGTACAAACCACTCGAGATGCCGCCGCTGTACATTATAAATTTATTTAAGTTGGGGATTAATTGCTTTCTTAATGCTTAAAATAAAATTCCTATTAAAATTAGATATTAGGATATTAAGGGTATTATAACATTAATAAAAAACCGAAATTTTAAAAAAAGTTTAATAAACTATATTTGGGAAAAATACATTTCCGGACCTTTCTTTATATAAACTTTATTGAAAAAAAGTTTAGAAATAAGCTGTTAATTTTTACCTAATTTAAAAACACTGTGGATTATTTTCACATGTTTACCAACAGAGTTTTAACCTTATTATTATTATCTTCTATTTCTTCAACCATTTTTGGCAAAAATTCGATTTATCAGGAATATTCCATATTTCTCAGAGTAAATGGTTTGTGCTTTTTTATTCTAGGGCTCATCGGATAATGTGTGCTGTCTCCAAGAGAGTGTTTTTGAAGGGATGTAGCAATATTTTTGATTTTGTTGCCCGGAACTTTATATAGCCAGTCTGCAAAATTTTTATGTATGGTTCCAGTAGCTCCAATTATTATGAGAATAATTGTTGTTTTGAGTCCCTACATTTTCTGTGTTTTAATTTGCAGATCCCGGTATTTTATTATTTTTTCAGGTTCCTTATCCTTTATGGTGGTATCTGAGGGAATTGCGACATCTATCAAGAAACACATTTTATACCTTATGTCTAATTATGGTTGGTTTATTATTATTATTATCATTATTATTATTATTATTTTATGACGCCTTTACTTTTTAGTATCTTAAACTATACACTTTTTTACAAATTTAAATTAAATTCCAACACACATTTTTTAAAATAGTTAAATTTCCTACAAAAAAGCTCTTTTCGTAAATTGTCAAATATACCGGTTTCATGTAATCGGGCTTTAACCATTGAACTATTTTTTCCAATTTTGTTTCTTAGGTTTGTATTTTTGTAACCACTACAAATATTACCATTTAAATAAATCTAAAAAACATTTTTAAAAGAAACTTGGAGTGCTACCAAAAGCTTTTTACATTATTTAATAAATTTAGTTCTTTAAAAGTTATCTGAGGTTAAAATTACATAGTTTTGAATTCAAGATTTAATGTTAAATAACTTTTAAAAAGTGAGTTTATTGAAAAATGGTAAAAGACCTTTTTGTAGCGCATTTGTATCATTTTTTTATATGTATATTGGATTTATTTAAATATTGATACTTGTAGTAATTACAAAAATAGAAACTCAAGAAACAAAACTAAAACATTGTTTAATGTATAAAGCCCGATTACATAGAAACGGCTAATTTGACGACAATTTATAAAAACCTTCTCTGTAAAAAAAAAAATAATTTCCTTTAGGACTATGCATTAGTAAAATTTTGTAGATTAACAATTTGCGAGTTTGGCATAAAACAAAAAGATTGTTGCCAAAATACTCTTGCAATAAAAAGCCTTCTAATGTTAACATTTAGGGCTCAAACCTTCACCTTTTTTTATTACCCTAAACAATGTTTTTAATATACAGGGTGTCTCTAAAAGATTTGTACAAAATTATATCACAAATGCTAACCCAATTTACCTTAGTCGACAAGTTGGTCGTTTGCAAGATAGAGGGTGTCAAAGTTTTTATTTTATTTCAATTATTTTTAAATATATTACTTTTAATTTTTTTTTCGTAAAATTAGGTATTGAGAGGGCAAGGAAGATAGACTTTTAATAAGGAATGCTCAATTTTTTTATATTTGTCCGAAAATATAGATTATGTTTGTGACGTCACCTTTTGCCATAATATTATTTTATCTGACAATATAAATCAATATTTGCATACCATAAAATGAAATCACTAGAAAAACATTAAAAAAATGTATCTTACCCTTAATAACGATTTAAACGTAAATTCCCTGTAAAAAAATATCCAAACGTCAGTAACCCCTGTTTACAGGTTTTAAAATTCTGTGTAACTGCAGTACTAATAACTACGCAATTTAACTATAAACAGTAAAAACTAAACATATATATAAAGTCCAATGACTAAAAAGCATAAAATAACACCAAAACCTCGAAAAAAACCTTCCAGTACGATTGTAAACAAAGAAATACGGGAAAAGATTACGTCACAAAATTTAGCGAACATAGGCTTAAATGGGATCGAGCGCTCCTTATTAAAAGTTTATTTTCCTTCTTGAGAGGGTCTTCAAGAAGGAAAATCTAAATGTTTTTGTTGTAAAATGTAAAGTCGATTTTTTGGTCTTATTTTGTCCATAATCATCAAATTTTTCTTGTAAAATACTGTGATAGCAAAACAAACTATATAACTTAATACTTTCATTTTAAGCCTTTTTTAAATGTTTCAATAAGTTACTATATTCAGACCTTAAAATGTCAGTAGCGGAAACTGTATTGCTTGCTTAAAGTTGCTATCGGGAGACTTAGACTTTTTAGTCCTTTTAAAACGAATTTGCTTATTCATTGCCTCCAGTTAGACTCTTTGAAGTTGCAATCAAATATTGTTAAGTCGATCTTTCATGTTTGAAATTTGTTGCAATTTGGCTAAGCAAATAAATAGACGTGTAGGTTTAAAAGAAGACGTAGCATGTAAATAAAACAGATATGTTTTGTGTTTATCTTATTTATTTAAATAATTTATTTTTATGTTTTAAAAAGTGTGTCAAATTATTTCTTTAATGGTAAACTCTTTAAACGTAGTAAATATTTAAGCTGTAAAAAAATATTAAAACCTAGAGGTTTTAATTCATATACGTTGTCATTAAAATAGTTTAAAATAAGCCTAATGAAAATACGTAAATAAAATGAAACACAGGGGTTATTGTTGATTTAAAAAAAAAGTACTTTTTTTTTAAATATTGCTTTAAACTATATTAATTTAATATTGTCCTACTTAGACTTACTATGTGCGAAAAACTACATCTAGAGCAACTTATTTAGAAAAACAATTTTGAATCTAAAAATTTTAAATTTTTGTTTAATTCTACAGTCCTTAAAAAAGTTTAAATTATTCATAAACAAGAATTTTCTACCTAGGTAAGAAATTAAAAGGACTTTTTATATGTTTTGGATTATTGTAGAAGTATAAGACAAAAAAGTATAAATAAAGTTTATTTAGCCAAAAAAAAATTGATTAGGCTTAAATTTAAAAACTTCGGAAATACTATATCCAGACTTGTAAATTTATAGAATTTTAGAAATTAGTAAAAACCTTACTCAGTATTAATTTATAGAGTTTTAAAAATATTTTAATAATGTGGTGACACACAGGTTCTGTTCTAGTAAATCAGTTCATAAAAGGTCTGGGAAGAGGCACACGTTTTATGTTTAAGGTTTTATAATAAAATTATTTTTTTAATGTGTTGTTAAGTAATTGATAGGCTTCGTGAAAGAAGGTAAAAAGCCATTTTTTCATTTTTGAGTTATTTCAAGTTTAATATTTAAATAAAATCCTGAAATCTAAAAAATTGGACTTCACAAACCTGCTTTTGTCAAAGTAAATTTATACAAAAATGTATCAAGATGTAAAAACAAAATAAAAAAATTGTATTGGGTAACAACAAAAACTATTTAAGTTTTTAATTCCGAGATTTTGTAAATTGTGGCTTGTTACCTTCTTTCTCCAAGCCCTTTAATTATTCTTTTAGCAGTTATTAACAGCGATTATTCTTTATGGTGTTCTAAACGGGGAAACAATGTGTAGGACGAAAGTTTTCGGTGTGATTCATAAATAATAAATAATCTTGTTGTTGAAACAGTTTAAACATTTTATTAAATTTTGCAACAAGATTTATAGTATCGTCACTTTTAAAGTCATGTAACTGGTATTGTATATTGCAACAATAATTAAAAAGTCAAAGCTATCAAATACTATCTCACGTTGAGAAATATTAGAATAAAAATAATGTTTTTACTTTTCTAAGATACTCAAAAAAATATTATTCCTAACACTTGCGCAAAGTGTCTTTTCCGCACTTAAAGCTTATCCGAACTCCGCTTCGCGTCGTTTGTCTAACTGCTTTTGCGTGCAGGAAAGTATCACTTTGCGCACTTTTTAGGAAAATAACTATTGTCCGCTTTTTTATTGGGTTTTGTTTTACCTATCCAGATGCCTAACACGGTTTATTCATTTAAGACATCGTTCTGAATAAATCACTGACACTGGTAACATTAAATAAGATATTTAAAACTCGTTGGAGAAAGGTTTTGTTTATTATTTAAATTTTACCAAATATTTAAAGCATAAAATATCATTAGGCTTTGCTTGCTTTTAAAAATATTTTTGGGGAAATAACTTTAAAATATCTACGATTTTTAACAAAATTGTCACAAATCCGTGTCGATAACACCATGACTTTATCTTGTTGTAGTACTTAACCAAAAATCAAGTAGTTGGTTGGTTTATTTATTCTTGGCTCTGGTCGCTTTTTGTCCAATTTACCAGCACATTCGGGAGAAAATCTGGATAGTCGAGCTCGTAGCTCCCAGAAATTCCGGATTCTTTCACTATATGTTTAATCTTGAACTTATGAAGTGGTATGAATTTCGGCCATCTTCCCTGGACCTGCTATTGGTATCACGCATAACCGGTTTCTTTTAGTGCTGACCGCCCTTCCCGCAACGCTCGCCTTTATTTTTCGCCCTTGGAAAAGACCTCGTGCAGCACGCCAAACAGGAAACATCAGGTTATAGAAATCTTTACACACAGCGCCTAGCTCCAGAAAAAAGATGCCTTCTCAAATTCAGCTGTGAGTTTCCTATCTTTCTTGGGGCACCAGAACGCCTTTTACATCCTCCATGCACGATAACACATGAGAGCCGCATGAAGTCCCTTCCAACGTCCTACCACGACCGAGAACGAACGGAAACTGAATCAAATAGTTTTCATTTAATGCGGTTAATTTTTTATTACCATAATTCATTAAATAAAACCTAAATTACTTTCAAGTAGGGTTCTGCGAATTCGAATCGAATAATTCAAATTTTCGAATTATTCGAAATTCGACGAATAATTCGAAAAATTTCGAATAATTCAAAAAATTTTGAATAATTTGGAAAGTTTCGAATAATTCCAAAATTTCTGAATAATGCAAACTATTCACCAATTATCAAAAAATGAATGTATTCTTTATTTGGTATAGGTGCTGATTCAATAATAATTCTAAAAATTAGTCCTAAAAATTCAAGAACATTTTACAAAATCATTTCGTCACAAAGTTCTTATTTTAATTTAAATATTGATCACAAAATGTTAACGATAGAGGAAAATGACAAAATATGGAATAGGGGTCCGTAATATGGAGTTCCGGCATTTCTCCTAAACCGAAACTTACACACGCAACTAGAGGGGTTTGTCTCTTTTTTTAATAATCTTTTGCGAGTAGAAAAAGTAACATTCCAGTAGTGCAAACCCTTTCGTCGCTGTAGTGACGTTTAGTTTATCGCTTTCTCATAACTTTTTAAGGTATTTTAAAAATACGTTTTGTACAAAAAGTGAACGAAAGACTGTTTTTATAACTTTTAGAGATAGCTCTATTCTGTTGTAAATTTTAACGGTATTTGATTTTATTACTTTCCTAAATAGAAAAATATAAAAATTAGTTTAAAAACCATTTATGGATAGATCATAGTACTCAAATATGGACTATTCCATTTTTTATCATTTAAAAAGCTTTTAGTAGAGCAAAAAAGAATCAGAAGACAAGAATCAAGTCAAAAATGGCTGTTCTTCTTATAAATGAACATTACTTACAGAGAGGCTTGTTTCTCTCGCTTATTGTCGGCCTGTGCGAAATTTATCGCTTTTTTATAGGTATTTCTATGGATGGCTTCTGCTCTGAAGAATTGTCTAGTATAGTCCAACTGGACAGGCCCGAACTGCCCACTTTGTTTGTTCTTTTATCCCTAGTGCATCTGGATGGTAAAATCTGCTGCCCACCAAGGTATTTCCTTTCCCCTTTATATTTAAGTCCCTTGTCAACCTCGCTTTAAACACTCGCAGCCTTGGTGTGGGCTTTGGACACAATAATTACGCTGGATCCAGGGTTTGACGCCTGGATCTGTGATTTTTTTAAATTATTTCTGTTGTTCTCTATGTTATACCAAAGCTTTTAAAGAGTTTCTTGTTAAATAAGTTTAACTTTTAATGGTGATTATAGTATTACATATTTGGGTACCTATTCCATATTTGGCTACCTTTATCATTTTTTAGTTTTTTTTTTTTAATTTATTAAAATTAATCAATGTAACTTAAAATGTTTACAAAATAAGGGACAAATATATGATTGGTAATAATTACTACAAAAAGATTTTTATTTATGATGTTTATGCAAATTCTGTGTAAAAAACAAAATGGTATTCCATATTTGGTCACTTTCCTCTAATAATTCTAAAAATTAGTCCTTAAAATTTGAGAACATTTTACACAATCATTCTTTTACAAGGTTTTTAATCTAATTTAAATAATAATCACAAAATGTAAACAAAAAAAAATTTTTTTAGTAGAAAATAAAAAGTTTTATTTCAAAAAATTATTATAGCACCAAATAAAATGAATCAAAATATATATATTTTTTTAAATAATTTAACAAGATAACAAAAAGACGATACGTAAAGGCGTCCAACCGAAAAAAATAATTTTAAGCATGAGTGGTTTTAAACCAATAATTTACCATAAAAATAATTTTTGTTGTCAAAAGCCGTATTTTGTAAACTTAAAGAAACCGAAACACCCCAACAATGTTTGTAAAATATTTTGGCTTCAAACTAGATTGGCTTATGGTCTACATAATGTTATGTTATGCCTTTATATTATTCTGGTTTTCCATAAAGGTACATATTCAACTTAACACAGTATCTAGAATTCTAATCCTTTGAGACCCTTAATAATCCAGACTTTTCTGTGAAACAATACGCACTGAGCAAGTTACAACCCGTTCAATCATGATTAGTAAAGATTTACCGAAACCTTTAGCTACATTGAACCCGCGGTAATCCGACTAAGGTATTGCAAGGCGTTACCGGAAGATCGAATTTGTCGGATTGTAGAGCCTATATAAGCCGGTCTTTTTTGTAAAGATTACTTTGTACCTCGCGAATATAAACTGAAATAATACGCATTAAGCACAATAGTGGTGGCCGCATTAAAGTTACAAGATTTCCGAAATTTTTAGATATATTTTACAGTATTAGACCTGTCGAATTACAGGGGCGCCGAATAAGACAGGGTACGGATTATCGCGGGCCCATTGTATATTTAATGGTATTAGACCTGTCGGATTACAAGAAGCGCCGAATTATTCAGGGTTCGGATTACAGCGGATTCATTGTAGCTTATAGTTTAGCATAAATACGCAACTTGAAACCTTCATAAAATTGGCATCTGTTTTATTGGATTTTAACATACGTTTTATCAATAAAAATACAATATTTTATGTCAATTCTTAAAGTAGTTAAGGTTTTAGGTCTCAGTCTATAGAGTATTTATAAAAATCCGTTTTCTATACATTTCCTCCAACTTCTTATGCCTAAGCGCAATAAAATTATATAACCTAATTTTGATAAAGCTTTTCTGAAGATACCTAAAGATGTCTCGTGCAATCAATTGCGAATTGATAAATGATTTCAATTTGAAGCGGTCCTAACCAAGAACTCAGATTCATGATAGTGTCTAACGGAAATTTCGATTTCGGTTTCGGTTTTGACCAGTTTCGGCCAAAAAATCAGGTTTCGGCCAAATTTGGGCTAAAACCGAAACTGGCTTTGGAAGTTGTCGTGCGCTCGCCTAATTTCGTTTCTCGCGGTAATCATTTTAATTTAAAAAAATATAAAAATGATTAAAATGTAATGGTTTGTAAAGGCAAGAACTTTTTTTTGGTCTTAAAAATTTTTTGGAATCCCTCTATCAAAAGAAGTACGTCCCAATTTTAGCTTTTTAAGATATTTTAGATTTGACCGCGTGAGTTTCGGTTTCAACCGAAACTAATGCCATGGCCGAAATTTCGTTTTTGGCCGGAATAAATAATTTGTGCTTTCTGACATTCGACCCGCTTTAGTCTTCAACGACTTTCCCTTAATGACATACTGGATTGGCCAACCATAGAAGGAGACACCAATAATAATTTATTCTTGAGGGTCGCTTTGACGTATTTTTTGTATTATGAGTTTAAAGTTCTTTTATTTCTTTGAGGCTGTTAAGTTATTTGATAAATCTCTTTAAAATATAGCATATTTTTAAGACGTAACCTATGTTTTTTTATTAATTTATAAATTGGATATAAGTCTAAGAAATTCAAGTATCTTAGAAACTAATTTGGTATTCAATTAATAACCAATAAAGACAACAAAGGTCTAAAGAATAGGAATATATCCAAAACTAGGAATTATCTTTTAAATATATATTATTTTGCTTAACTTAAAGCTATACTTAAATGACTTCCTTCCATCCTTTCACAAATAATTCATATAATATATTCGTTTACAAAAATGTATAAAAGAAATCACCTCGTACGGTGTCAATTATTAATATTATTATATTATATAGTTTTTAATCTACGCAATATGTGGTTATTTTGAAATAAATTGACACCAAATTTTGGAAACGGTGTACTAAGGTCACATAGGTAACCAAATAAAAAATATCAAACACGATTTTAATTTTAATTACCCAAATCCGACCATTGGATGGGTGGATGTATTAGAATTTACAATGGTATACAAACTGTTATAAATTCAAGACCCATTATTAGTCTCCCGGAAACAGTAAAAGGTACAGATTTGATTAAATTAGGGCAACTTTAAGCATTACTATCATTTTTATTTTTGTTTATTTCAAAATTTACATCCATTTCAGAATTATCCGAGTTTTTTTTAATGTTACATTGTTTTTGCCACTTTTTTCTACACAAAATTATTTAAACAAATGTTAAATCGTTTAACGTTTCGTCATTAGACCGCCATCAATAACTGTTCTTTTGTAATTAGTGCCTTATGGTTAATAAACCATAATTTTAAATAAAAATATAGCAACATATTACATCTATTATCTATACGACGTTTTAAACTAATTTCCATTAATAACTTCTTTACATTTTAAAATAACGTTTGTAACACAGACGCTTTAACATATTTGTGCTTCTGGGTAAGTATGTGTTTTTTTTCTATTATTGCTTATAAAAATTATTTTATTATCAAAATAATGGTACAAGATATAAGTAAATCTACATAATTAGTTTATAAAAAAGACATAAAAACCGTTGGGTATATGTTCTAACTTATTACGAAGAATTTTGAAATCTAAGCAAAATTATTTGGTAGTCCTAAAATTTAACGTTGCTTTGGTATAATAAAATAATGTTAAGAAATTTAGTTAAAGTCACGTCCGTGTTTCGGGAATGTAATATTGTTAAGCTGCTTTAATTTTAAACTTTATACTACGACCCTTCGATTTAATGCAAGCGTTGCAGCGTGTTACGGTACATAAACTTTGGATTAAAATAATCTTCTTAACTTGTAACAAAATTATCGCCTAACGATAATTACAACACCCTTACCCTTATAGGGTAAGTCAAAAATTACTTTTATATACTTACCGAAAATAACGAGAAGCAGTCGAATTCCTTCTACAATAGTAAAAGAGTTAAGCAGCAGCGGCTGGTGTCCCACCTTTTGAATCAACCTTCAGTATTGTTTAATTAATATGGTGTTATTAGTTTTTAATTGTTGACTCATACACACTAAAAAAATCACTTGAATCTGTTAATTATTTTTACTTGTAAACATAAGTTTTTACTGTGGTGCCGGTATTGACCCATCAATTTGGCCACTGCTGGAGTTAAAAACTCCTTACTGCCTAAAATTTCCTTGCATCGCAAGGTCGCATCTGTCGAACAATATCGGAACTGGTTTGAAGTTACAATATTTTATTTCAGTTTTTGTTATCGCCTACGCGGTACTGATGAGAACCAAATATTTCGAAACCGGTTTGCGGTTAATGATCTTAATTAGCTCAGAAAATCTACATTCCCAAATCGGACAGTGTCCGATAGATGCAATCCTTGCAGTGCAAGAAAATTAAAAGCAGTAAGGAGTTTTAAACTTTTTTATGTTGGTAGAATAAAGTACTTATATATCTTTAATACTTCTATAACCATAAATTTTTATATCTTTTCGGCGGTAAGCAAATAAAGTTTTTATGTAATTCGGCTCAATACTCTACTAAAGTTTATTTTAACAAATCTGCGAAGACCCTTTTAAAAATATAATAAGTATACAAAAATAATTAACTATTTTGAAACAAAGACATATCCTTACTGGCCAAACAGAATAAAACCTACTAAATATCTCCAAAAAATCTGCCATAGATACAAGCATTTTATAAAAGAGTTGATGAATCAAACAGAAGCATATTACGGTCCCCATGGAGATAACCTTAAAAGTAAAAGATATGGATATTTAAGGGTCAAATTAACTTTTTAATTTTTAAGTCATAAAAGTTTTATTTGAAGGTTTTAAATAAGCATCAGAAAGTCAATTTGACCTTAAAATTAAGAGCACCTTAAGTTTAACCCTCTGAGATATATTTTTTAATTATCCTTAATTTTTAAATGATAACTTTAATTTTTATTGTTTAGTTTTAAGGTACAACATATTTTACCCGAAAATTGACTTTTAAATGTTACCTTAGTGACTTTTGGCCCTAAACATACCAGTACTGCATGCAGTATTTTTTAGTTTTCTATAACCTGAACAAAAATTATATAACATTGGTTTAAAAAGTCAGTAACCCTTTACTACAGATACTACAATAAAAATTACCATTATATGGTTTTACAATTAAAAATAATGGTTTTTATTTAAAAAGTCAATTTGGCTTTAATAAATTCATAATGGTCTCATTTTAAATCAACTTCAAGGTTACCACAATATGCTTAATTTAATTTTATACAACTTTTTTATTTAAATATTTTTCTGTGGTCCGAATTACTTACCGTTCTTATACTTTTAAGACACTTTTTATAATGATGTAAAGGGTGGGCAAAATTGAGCGTTTTTATTAATAATTACATTTAATAACTATTTAAAAATATTATTGTAAAAGAAGGTGTTTATACGGGGTACGCTTATAAAAAAATTAAATTCAAATATTTAAAAAACTACAATAGATAATGATACGATATTATATATATTTGTTATCGTAGTGAGAAGGGCTATTAATTAGTAAAAAAAATATGCAGGGTGTTCCGTAAAACAAACATCAAGGTGGGATCGCAACTTTTTAACACACACCTGTATAAAAATTAAATACTTTCTACAGATTTTACATAAAAAGTTCTATAAAATTTGTCTGTATGTTTTTTGCTATTTGTTTTATTAAATGATATAGGGTAAAATCAAAATGACCATTTTTTAATTTCCTCTCGTATCTCTTAGATAAATATTTTTTTGTAGCCTAGTTTTTAATAACTGCCGCAATACCTAAGATATTCCATATAAACGCCCAAATTTGGCCACGCTGTGCATTTGTACATGATATCACATTTTAGTTGCAAGTGCGGGATATCTTATTTACTAATAAAGATAAAATCTTGCGCTCTTTCGCGAATCGCGGCTCGTTTTTTCTAAAACCAAATATGCCGAAACAAAGCCTTTTGGTTTTTGAGCTACAGGGCGATAATAAAAATATATTGTATCTTAGTTAACTAAGATATCCCGCAGTTGCAACTAAAATGAGACATCCTGTACTGGATCCGCAGTTTTTACTATTTTTTAATTTTGTAGATTTGGAATAAATTTTATTTTGGTTAAAAATGTGACTGGTTTATTTAACCCTTAGTACGTGTTTTATCAAAGAAAAAAAATTAAATCGATGTAAGTAAGAAGTTATGAGATATTAAGTTGGAACGAGATGGCCAGAGTGATTTGTTGACCTATTAACTTTGGCAATATAGAAATTACAAATGTTTTTCTGTAGCTTGTTAAAAAGTTTTTTTACCCGTTAAATACTTTCATACCTTGTAAACTTGACAAAAACAACTCAATTTAAATTTAAAAAAATGGATGAAAAAAAAATTTTGTTGTGAAAAAAATAAAAAGTTAAACGAAAACAGCTAATTCGTGTCAGTAAAATAAAAAATACAAATAAGAAAACAATCCATTAAAAGCTAAATTAAATATATATATATAATAATATATATATATATATATATATATATATATATATATATATATATATATATATATATATATATATACAGGGTGTTATTTAATAAGTGTCCGATATTTCAGAGAGTGATTTATCAAGTATTTTTAAGGTAAAAAGTTCCTATGAACGTGTGGTCTAAGATGCTTCGCTTTCAAGATACAGGGTGTCAAAGTTTTATCTTTATTTATGTTTTTTCTGCATAATTTCCTAAATAATGCCGATTGCCGAACGAAAATTGGTACCTGGGGGTTTTTGACATGAGAAATTTGAATTTGTTCTTAATTTAGCTCTTACTTGTAGAGGGCGCTAGCCACATGTATATTATCACTTTCAAAGGCTCATTACTTTTTGTACAACCCTGTATTTACATTTTTGTTAAAAGAAATGGATTCCTTAGTCATTTTTACGTAAAAAGGTACTCCTATTAGATGACGCTAGGAGCAACCGTTTTCGAAATATTTTAGTTTAAAATAATCGATGCATACGCTTAGTAATAAATATGCTAAGTAAAGACCGCCGAAAATGACGGTTTTATCAAGTAGCCTAGTCAATGCATTTTGTTTGTGTTGTCATGTAAAAATTCAGACATAATACAATTTTGACGTACTTTGACGTACAGTTGAGTAGTAGGTAATAAATATTAGTGAGTTTTTTTAAAATGGTAAATTTTACCAATGCTGAGTATGCTGACATGCATTTTACATACGGACTTACTAATGGAAATGCTTATGAAGCTAAACGTTGGTATCAGGAGCGTTATCCGAATCGCATAGTTCCAACTCCAAAAACTTTTTAAGAATCCACGGTCGGTTAAGAGAAACAGGAACATTTGAGAAAGCTAGTCACCTGTCAGGTGCAGTTCGAACGGTAAGAACCCCAGAAGATGCAGTCCTTAATATGGTAGAAGAACAGCCGGATACAAGCACCAGGAAAGTAGCGTTTACGTTAAATATTTCTCATTTTCTGGTATGGAAAATTTTAGTGGATAATTTATTATATCCCTATCATGTTCAAAGAGTTCAGGCACTGCTACCTCGTGACTTTCCCTTACGTATAAATTTCTGTCGTTGGTTTCTCCAATGCCTTATTCAAAACCCTTTGTTTCAAAACCTTATCCTGTTTACTGACGAAGCAAATTTCTCACGTAATTTTTTTTTAGTATTTCATGTTGATTAAAAAAGTTAATTTACAAAATTGTTTCATTTTTTTCAAAACACATGCATCGATTTCAAACCAAACCAAACCAAAATATTTCGAAAACGGTTGCTCCTAGCGTCATCTAATAAGAGTACCTTTTTACGTAAAAATGACTAAGGAATCCATTTCTTTTAACAAAAATGTAAATACAGGGTTGTACAAAAGTCATGAGCCTTTGAAAGTGAGAATATACATGTGGCTAGCGCCCTCTACAAGTAAGAGCTAAATTTTTTTTTTTTTTTATCTTTGGACAAACCACGAAGGCTAAAAGAACAAATTCAAATTTCTCATGTCAAAAAACCCCCAGGTACCAATTTTCGTTCGGAAATCGGCATTATTTAGGAAATTATGCAGAAAAAACATAAAATATATATATATATATATATATATATATATATATATATATATATATATATATATATATATATATATATATATATATATATATATATATATATATATATATATATACATATGTATATATATATATATATATATATATATATATATATATATATATATATATATATATATATATATATATATATATAATTATTTAGGACTAATATGCCTAAAAATCTTTAAATAAAAATACTATTCATAGAATAATAAATTAAAGTTCCATAATTTTAATACTATTAACCTAAATTTTTTAAACATGTTGCGTCATTAATGGTTACTTTAACGTTTAGTGTTTTAACTTTATTATTATTTTAAAAGCCATTATTTTAATTATGTATGTTAAATTGTGTTAACTTCGGACCCATTAAAATGTCTAAAACAATTAACTTACCATGTCGTTATCGATTATGCATTTATATTCTATTTGCTTATTTCTGAAGCGTTGCAGCGTTGAAGATTTCTTTGTTTGAATGATAGCGCCCTAATAATTTTTACCTAAACGTTTTGTGTAGTTATTAAATATTGTTTTTATAAAACGTTAAATGATTTTTTAAAATATATATTTATTACTATGTTGTTTATGTACTAATCTTATTTTTCTAACTATAATTACGATTTAAGTTGTTTATGGACAGATTTTACAGTTTTAAACAGTAATTTACATACGCCATTGCATTTCAATTTAAAAAAAAAAACGATTAGTTAAACATTTTTAATAACTCTTATGGCAGCAAAAATATACCAAATGTCTTGAAATTACTTTTCGGCTGCCATTTTTTTTAGTACTTTATCGATACTGACATGACTTGGTAAAGTTGTTGGATTAACGAGAAGTATTTTTTTATAAAAGGTTTTTGAAATTCCGATTTTATGGGAAATAATTGCAAATGTTGACTTTTAAATGAAAAATTTTGATTAAGTTTCATTTTCGAATTAAATTATAATTTTTTATTGAGAGTTACAAAATAATTTTTAAATTACTCCTCATGCTTGACTTTCTTAAAAAAAAAACAAACTTAAAAATATTTTTTTAACTAAAAATAACTATATCACCCATACGGACGTCACTGGTAGAAATATTTAAAGGCTTTTACTTTAAAAAATCTCATTGGTGCTTAGTAAGTGCGTGCTAAATTTTATGAAAATATATCAAATGGTTTTACCGTTATGATAGGAATACGATTTTTTCTTAAAACTTTAACACCCTGTAGATCAAAAAGTTAAGAAGTTTAGGGCATATGTTAATATAAATATTTCTTCCTAAAATGGGCTAACAAATCTTATCCTGTATTTTTAGCCATCAATTTAATAAGACTTTGTAAATTTTTTATTATTTTTTAATTTTTGTTGCAAGACCAAACTAGCCTCTCTTCAAAATATTCTAAATTACACAGAGTGTTCCTATCCCCAGACTTTTACAGGCAGTGATACCTATTCCATTTTTTTAAATAAATTTCCTACATTTTGTAATTTTTGTTTTTAATGTAAATTGACAAAAGAAATTTTAAAATTATTCAAACATTTTTTATGTAACTTCCCTATCTTATTTTATATTTTAATTTAGGACTAAAATTTATGTCAAATGACCTAGAAAAACTTACTGGTAATTTTTAAAATAGCAACCACACAACATTTGTTCACGACATCCAAAACACGGAATAACCTGTAAAGTTATTAAAATATTATGTAAATCTTTGTTGTATATAATAAACTTTATAATTCTCTCTCTCTCTCTCTCTCTCTCTCTCTTTTAAAAACCTTAAAAATTAGAGAGGAGAGGGAGTACACTCAATGTCACCCGGTATAAACCAGTTGAATATTTTAAAAGTATTAAATGATCATTTTATTTTGGAAAAAAGCCATGTAATGATTGTTTTTTATATTTTGTTTTTAAAGTTAATAGATTATGGATTTTAGCATTGGTTTAATAAATAAATATATTTAACCATTCGTTTTAAACCTTCTGTCAAAAAATACATACATAAATAAAAATGTGTATTATGCTTAAAACTGTTTGATATTTTTAAGATATTTAACAATTACTTTATTTCAAAAAATGTTGCTACCAGTTTAAAATATAGTCCTGTGCATCTGAGTTATGTAATTTGTGCGTTAAATTTAAACATCTAACCTTGTTTTAAAGGCATTTAGAGTTTTAACTTAACACTGAAACTTAGCCTTATTCCAAAAGGGTACATTTTTTTCAAGTGAAAGGAAAAAATGTAATACCTCGTTTTTCCACTTTTTCCTCCACACTGCTTTGTTTCTAAAAAACGCCTTGCTATTCCAAATTTACAACGTTATTCCCATGGCTTGCTTTACAACTCTAGTTGTATCTACAACGAAACATTTAATAATTTTATGTAAAATAGAAAATAATTAAATCCTAGCAACTATTTTAAATTTCCCATGGTCTATGAAACTTTGCAAATATTCCCTTTAGTTTTGCATATTATTACTATACAATATTAAGTTAAGATATAAAGTTGATCCCGCTTACTGGTTTTAATAATAGGAAATTTACGAAATATCTAAGGTTTTCTTTAATAAAGTTTACACCTTAGATTTTCTAAATTATGAAATAAAGTGGATTTTAGATTTACCATTTTAAATATAACAATTATAGATGATAAATGCGCTTAAACCTAATTTTATGTACAATGTAACTACGTAATTTGGCGTGATATGGAAAACTTTTTAATATTATTTAACTAACAAAATGTATTCTCTAAAAAAGTTTTGTATGTTTAAAAACCTGAAAGGCAACCATTAAATATTATATTGTTTTAGTTACCTACGAAGTTTAACAAAAATTTTAACATTTATTTAGTTTTTTTATTTATTTTCTGTCATAATGGAGAAACTTTTACTTTGTTTATTAGGTCAACACATTTAATGCTTGTATCTATATTTAAAATATATATATATATATATATATATATATTGTATATATATATATATATATATATATATATATATATATATATATATATATATATATATATATATATATACTCTATATATATATATATATATATATATATATATATATATATATATATATATATATATATATATATATACTCATATATATATATACTTTCTCTATATATTATATTATGATTTTTGAAAAATGACCTCTGTTTACTGATTAGAATTTCTTTTAGGTTGGATTTAGGTCAGGGAATAAAAAATGCGTCTTAGGATGAAACGTTCTGTATTTGCCGACGTTTCGGCCCTAAATTGGAAGAAAAGCCATCCTCAGGGCACTAAAATAGGACTCTATGTATTTTTAAAGTTCTAAATGGTGTCTACACTTGAAGATAACATGATAATGTTTAAAAACACCAAACTGAACCTTTGCAATAAAAGCAATAATAGACAACAAACATACAATTAAAGAATCAGAGTAATGAACATATATAAAATAAATCCAAAAAAAAAATATATATATAAAATTATTAATAATAGGTTATTACTTACATCCAAAATATTTCTCCTGTGTTAAATATGTTATAATGATCAAGGAACATGCTAATATTATGAGCTTGGAGTTTTTGTTTTTGTTTGGTCATACACATATACTAATATTTATTAATTTACACAACCATTACAAGCTAGGCATACACAACAAACACTAATTTACGACGAGACGTCTAAAATTATTTACTGGGTAGATGCCAGGTATAGTGAATGCGTTCGAAATTCTTTAATTCACACTTTTCACTATACTGGCATCTGCCAATAAATAATACGAACGTCATCATCAAGTAGTGTGTTTTTTATGCCTTCACCCAACACCTCATAATGTTGATATGATTCTCAATATATTGGTATATAATGTATGACAAACAAAAAAACAAAAACTCAATATGTGTAGTCTTCATTCAAACTTATAACTCCAGCACAGGGAAAGAGCACGGATGTAGTATTTCTATGATTAATAATTTTATATATATATTTTTTTAGTTTATTATATGTTGCCTACGATTTTTAATTGTAATGTTTGTTGTCTATTGTCTTTTATTGAAAGGACTCATTGTGTTTTAAAACATTATGTACTTCTCAATGGTATCGAAAAAAAAATACGTAAGTCTATATTTTGAGTATTGAGCATTACAGAACGTTTTTCATTCTGGAACATTTATTATTTCGTCAAGGTAATCATATTATATTGCTTTGGAGATTTATTGTTTTAAGATATTGTTCCTGTATCAATTTGCAAAGAATTACCATTGGTTAAAGTGTCAAAGTTTTTAATTTTATAACTCTACATCTGTAAGTTACTTATACATTTTTTATCTATACACTTTATGTAATGTGCTTGTTTCTTTATCTGTGTTGCAGTTTACTCTCCTCAAGATGCTGTTAACCAATGGCGAAATATAGAGTATATTAAGAAAAAAGAGCTTTTAATCATACAGACCGCACACCCGATAAGACTTTTCTTTAAATTCATACCGTACGGTCGAGAATACATACAATTTTTATATATATGTATATATTACTACCAGGAACGTTGTGTAAATAATTAAAATTAAAAACAATAAAAGTTAAAATTCGATAAGTACCACTATTTATTCAGTTTCTACGGCATTCAGGCAAAAATACAAACATTTAATCATAAGCAAAAATAAATGTACCGTACATATTTTTAGTTTTATACTTAATGTGTGATGAAACCCAAATTATTTGCGCTTCTAAAATAAATTAATTTAATGCATTAAATTTCATTGTTGGTTTACTTTGTTTGTATTTATTTCATTAATATTGGCTTTTTGCTAAACTATAGAAATTTTAGGTAACCTGATTTAAAAATCAAATTATTTATTAAAATAAGTAAAATGATAGTACTAAACGAATTATTTAAATGGTATACCAAAAATTTTATTTAATTATAAAATATGCTTTATTTCTCTAAATTTAAATTTTAAAAGCTTGTTTCTACTAAAATTATAAATACCTTTGTTTTAGACTTACGATAAATCAAGAAATAATTTAAATTATTATTGGTTACACATCAAATCAGCTTTATAATGAAACCACTTCGATCCTGGTCCCATAAACTTATTACTTAAAACCCGCAGATCCCCTAAAACAAAATTAGGTAAAACCTTTAGAAATCCCTTAAAATTTAAAATATTC
The DNA here is from genome assembly GCA_014170235.1 of Listronotus bonariensis. Lineage (NCBI taxonomy): Eukaryota > Metazoa > Arthropoda > Insecta > Coleoptera > Curculionidae > Listronotus > Listronotus bonariensis. The sequence continues at coordinate 68,433 of JACEGR010002756.1, forward strand.
TGTCTAGGCAATATGTTAAGGTATATCGTCCAATAAAGCAACATTAAAGGATGTACGATTAGTCATCTAATCCGAAATACGTATTTAAATGCCGGTATTCACGTTAGACTGTCTCTTTTCAACACATTGCCTATGTGTTATTTCATTTAGCTGATTCTGTATATATGTATACAGTGTCTATCAAGGCAAATGGAATAAATTTTATAATTAATAAATGGGGACCCAAAAAATAGCTTAAACACATCAATTGGAAATAAAGAAAAGTCCCCCAAAAACCAAAACTCTAAATAAAAAAATCAACGTTTTGGTAGCAGAACTGTCAAGATAAAATTGAGTTAACAATTTTAATTAAAAAAATCTTTATAGTTGAATTTAAAAATGTTTAAAATTTTAGGCTTTTTTGTCACTTATAACACAAATTTCATATTTTCAGAATATTTTCAACATCGTAGCAACTGACTATCCACAGGATTTTTTTCGAGAATGCCTCTATTTACTTATAATGGAATAATTCCATTTGGTTGATACATACCGTATATCTATGTTTTAATGACAATTCTGTTACCTTTTTTAGAAAATAACAAAGGATATATAATAATTAAGTTAGAAAGGTAGAGAAGATCATATGAAAATTAAATAATATATTATATTGGTACATTTTTAATATACAAATAATACAAAGAACATATGAAAGTCTAAGATTTCTTTTTAAAATAATTTCTGACCTTATGTAATAAATGACACATAATCTGTTGTGACTGGTATATTTGATATTTTTATTATAAATAAGAATGGAAAGTTAGCTAATCCTAGTTTTTTCTTTCATTTAATAATATACACACTGTTAGAAAATTTATTCTGTCTCTGCAAAAAATATTTTTTGAAGGTTTGGATAATTTTCTAAAACGTTTATGTATTTCAAAGATTCTTTTACCTTGTATAATAACCGAGATAGGCGCTGTCTAAATATACAGACCAACCCTGTACACTTAAATAGGGAAAGGCGCACTAGGGAATTTCATTGGTTCGTAGAAAATAGGTATACTTTTATATTACTTAAAATTTGATCTTATTTTTCTTTCTACCGCAACATCTAAGTCGTAGTTGTACGTAAGAACAGAGTGGAGTAGTTTAAGAAATTTAATTTTATAACTTTTTATTATTTTAAGCAATTTTACTTCAATAATTTTAAATCGCCATACAATAGTGACCCTGCATGGCAAGACTTCGGGTTTACAATTATGTTTTATTGCCTTTTATATACAGGGTGTTTCCTAGTTGTGGTTAAAAAATTTAGGGGCTTATTCCTGAGCCAATTTTATGAAAAAAGTTCATATAAACATAGGTCTTCAAATTTTTTGTTCCCAAAATACAGGGTGTTAAACTGTTAAAAAATCTAAAAATTTCTAAAACACTGTTTTTAGTAAAATTTGTTAAAGTAGATATAAACCTTGTTTAATTAATTATTTGTTTGTGTTGTCACATACTTGCTTATAGGAAATTATTACACCTAATTTTTAAAAGAAAAAAAAATGCCTTTGCGTATGGTCTAGGATATTATGCAATTTGCCGGATTTTTTTTTCTAGAAAACTAAGCATGGTACGTAAAAATATGAAGACACAAAGAAGTTGAATTTTTAGGAGTTCTATCCGAAAAGTTGCAAAAAGTTAGTGGCGTACATTTTTTTCAATAATAATAGCTAATATGCATCCTAAGCCGCAACTGATCTCACTAATTAAAATTAGGTTAGGGCTAAATAAACAACCTATCTAAACAAAGATTAGAGCCAAATTTTAATTAAATCGGATATGGCATATTTAAATTATTATTAAAGATCCGATTTTGTTTTTAAAGTTTAACACCCTGTATCTTTGAAACAAAGCATTTTTGGACCTATGTTTATATGACCTTTTTAAATTAAATTGGCTCAAGAATACAACCTTAAATTTTCTTACCGCAATTAGGAAACACCCTGTATAGTGACATCTCAAGGAGTACCTTGGCAAATATGTTCGACAAAAAAATTACGCCACTGAACAATTATAAAAACTATTAACTGATATGTTATCATCGTCTACTGCAAAATTTTTGGAGGTTAATATTGAAAATTGGAGATTTTAGTACTGTCTAATAAAATAATTCAATAGTCGTATATCATAAAAAAAATAATGTCTGACAAATATAGAAGGAGTTCTATTTAAGAAAACCCAACTTTGGTTAATAAAAAAATAATAATATTTAGTTAAATTCTGACTACGCCACGAAATTCTACGTAAAAAATCATTGAAAAGTCTGTTTTTACCATTTTGATAAGTTTTCAGTCAACTGAAATACAAGGAATACTTGAAAATGCAATATTTTAAAATCACTCTATAGCTCAAAAAGTCAGGTGACTGACGGCTTTGTTTATATAATCAATCGTTTTACAAAAAGTAAGTGTAAATTTAGATGTGACTTGTTTAGATTGCTTATGACGTCACAAAAATGACCACTAGGTGAAAATCGTAGTAAACCATTCATTCTAAAGTCTGCTTTTATGTGTAAATAATAAAAGTATTATACAAATTTTAATTCATTATAAAGCCAGAATTAATGTTGGGTATGATATTTCTTAAAATTCGGTAGCTTTGTGACGTTATGACTTCACAAAGATGGCCACTGGCCAAAAGTCGTAGTGGACCATTCCTAAGTCTGGTTTAATGTGTAAGGAATAAAAATATTATACAAGTTTTGATTCGACATAAAGCCATTATTAATCTTTTGTATAATAATTCCTATAATTCTGCATCTAAGTAACATTGTGACGACACAAAGATGACTGCTGGGCAAAAATCTCAGTAAACCATTTTAAAGGAAAATAATTTTATGTAAGGGACATAAACGTATTATACAAATTTTGATTAAGCATAAAGCCATGATAAATGTTTAAGATGATGCTTTGTAAAATTTGGTAGTTTAATTACGTTACGACGTCACAAAAACTATCCACCGGCCTAAAATTGTAGCTGACCATTCTAAAGTATGAATTTATTTGTAAGAAGTATATAAAAAGTCTTGCATTATTTTTTTGTAATGTATATGTCAATGCAAAGCATTTAAGTGCAATTTTAGCAGTCAAAATATTGTTGTATGTACACTGTACTCATTAAATACTTTTATAAAATATCTATTATTCTTAAATCAAGTTTTGACAAATATAAATGTATTCTTTGAATTATTAGGAACTTACTAAATAGCTAGTAATATACTACGTGATGTCTGTTAACATAATGTGTGTATTGTTCTATTCCATAGTGGTATAGTTGCATAGGGCAAATTTTGAATGGGTAACTGGAATACTAATTTAATTTAAATGGCGATTACGTAACACAAGATTATTCACATTATTGCTGGAAACTTAAGAAATAAAATTTAAAATAATGTATAAATCCTCTGTAAAAACTACATATACAGGAAATCACTGTCCCCTGTACAGGGTAAGCCAAATTCGACATTAAAACGGACAGGACTGTCCGAAACGTTGTGTGAATAGTCAAAATAAAGACAATGGAAGTCCAAATTTCTTGTAGTATCATTCAATTTTTACCCTTTTTACGCTATTTATTTATTAATACAAATTATTTTGCTATTGCAGTCAATAAAATAAAATAAATTTAAATTATATTTGTATAATGTGAAGCATATTTATGTATTTCAGGGCCTATTTGTGTGTTTCACTAAAAATTTAAAAAAGATAAAAAATAAATTAAAAAACACGCTATACCCACTGATCTCGATGAATTGCCAATGTTATAGCCTGCGCGAAACAAAAGTTACATTTTATGTGCGAATAAACAGGTTTGTGCGCAAGCCAGTTGAGGGTAAACGCACCCGACCCCAAACAAACTATCCGCATTATAGGAAAGAATTGTTGACGGTGTCCTGGTTTTCTGTTCGAAGTACGGTAGCTAATGAGCATTACGGTCAGACCGCGGACGAAGGGTACGAGGTGCCGGTGTTTGTATTTTGCCACGGTTTTTAAGTGCGCATGTTCATCCACCCACTGCGCGAGGTCGTAAAAATCCGATAAATGCTTCTTGTCACTGCGAATCTAAATGTAGGTTATCTATGGCTATACCGCGTAAACAATGCAAGATAGCGAATTGCTGTTTCATCAGTTAGTTTGACTTGTAATTTGACTTTTGCAAATGGAGGTCAGTGTCTGTATAAAATATACAGAATATCAAGTTTAAAACAGGGTTTATTTGGTCCACTTTGTCTTCCATAAAAAAGGTATATAATAACATTTATCTTGCTACTCTATATCGTATTATATTGTATGGTGACTTAAGTTTCACTATACAACCTAATTCAAGAAATTTTGACATATTGAAATTTATGTTTATTTATACTCGACAGCGATAGGTGTATTACGTTGGGTTTAGTTTTACGCTTAGTTAAGTATTCACATTCACATTCATAATAAATTTTGTCTATATGTCAAAGACTTAATTTGAATAACTTGAACGATTTATTGAGATATATATTAAAGTAATTTTAAACAGTTTTTAATTAATTTGACTGTATTTGCAAAATTTTGTAAAAATATGCGGAATTTATGTTTTTATACAGTGTGTCCCAGGATGCATATTTACACATGCTCCTATACGACTGGCACCAGGGTGCTAAAATCTGTTAGCCTTTGATGCACACAAGTACACTGCAAAGGCTCACTGATTTAGGCACTTATTAAATAATGAGCCATCCATTAAATTATAGTGAGTAAGTTTTTAATGCAATTAAAATTTTAATAAATAATACGCACATTTTTTATTATTGTAAGTATAGTATATATTTTTGAGATAACAAATCTTCAATATCAATTTATAGCTTGAAAAGACTGAAAGAAATGTTGAAGGATAGCAATAAACCATATAATATATGTATATTAAAGATTGAAGTAATATAAACTAATTTTTTTAACCTTAACCCAAGAAACAAATATAACAAAACATATAAAAAGGCCAAAAAATAGAAAGCGAACGAATATCTCTAAGTACAGATGTACAGATATAATATAACTATACAGGGTGTCCCAACTCTATTTATACACGAAATAACTTCTCCCCTATACAAGATACAAAAATAAACGTAAAATAAAAAGTGTTTATTCGGATACACTCTTTTACTGACTAGTTATTATACAAGGTGTCTCAAAAACATAATTTTTATCATCAAGTTTGTTTTTAAACAGAACACCCTGTATATTTTAACAAATTTTTATTTTGTATTAAATTCTACATCAAAAATTTATTACACACTATACGTCCAGTATTGCTGGTTTTTGAGATATCAGCTGTACGCTGATATATTACTCATTAACGATTAAAAGTGAAGAAAAATAATATTTTGGTTCTAATTATTTTTAAATAGTTCTGTCAAAGTCAAAATGACAAAAGATATATTACCATGTAATTAATTACCTTCCATTGTAAGAACTACTAATAGGTATGTCAGCAATTTAGTTTATTTTAGACAGATAGTATTTACTTAATTGCACTTAAAAACAGTAATACGTCAATTATGACTAGTTTTTAGGTTAAGTATGTAAATATGTATCTAAAATAAACTAAATAGCTGACTTACTTATTAGTGTTTTTTACAATAAAGGATAATTAATTACATGGTATTATATTATTTGTCACTCTGACAGAGACAAAATAATTTAAAAATAATTTGTATGTTGTACAGGGGCGAAGTTATTTCGTGTATAAATAGAGTTGGGACACCCTGTATAGTTATATTATATCTGTACATCTGTACTTAGAGATATTTGTTCGCTTCCTATTTTTTGGCCTTTTTATATGTTTTGTTATATTTGTTTCTTGGGTTAAGGTCAAAAAATTAGATTATATTACTTCAATCTTCAATATACATATATTATATGATTTATTGCAATCCTTCAACATTTCTTTCAGTCTTTTCAAACTATAAATTGATATTGGAGATTTGTTATCTCAAAAATATATACTATACTTACAATAATAAAAAATGTGCCTATTATTTATTAAAATTTTAATTGCATTAAAAACTTACTCACTATAATTTAATGAATGGTTCATTATTTAATAGGTGCCTAAATCAGTGAGCGTTTGCAGTGTACTTGTGTGCATCAAAGGGTAACAGATTTTAGCACCCTGGTGCCGTCGTATAGAGCATGTGTAAATATGCTCCCAGGATAGGTGTTACAAGAGGACAAATGGATTAAAAATTTCTGAATTTTAAAACGAAATTTTGGAAAAACTGGTCGAAACTAATAAATACAAAATTTTACTTTAATTGGTGTTATACAGGGCAAGTTATAACTTAATATTTTGAAAAATTCCCATGATATAACTATTTTTATTTTTTAAATATAACCTAATTGTATAAGTAAATGTTGTAGAGAATTGAATTTTATGTCAAAATTGAAAGTTAAAGTATTACAATAAAAAATTTAATTGTCAGTTTTTACATTACGCATTAAAACTTAAATAATAGGCAAAAAGGATCAAAATTTAAAAGAAAATATATTAATTTTAAGATTTGCTGCCTTACGCCAAATATTTTTAAAACTGTAAAGGCATAATGTGAAAAATTTACAATAATATGTTTTTTACTTTATTACTCTTACTTTAAATTTTGAGATAAAATATAATTTTCTACAACATTTACCTATATATGTTTGTCCTATTTTTAAAAATAAAGGTACTTTACTCTTTCTTGGTTACTTTTCATATTTTTAGTTATAACTCAATATATTACCAATCGGAGTAAAATTTTGCTTGTATTACTTTTGGACCATGCGACAAGTTTTTCCAAAAGAACGTTTTAAAATTCCAAAATTTTTAGTTTACTTGTCCTCTTGTAACACCTATCTTGGAACACAGTGTATATGCACATCAATAAAATGTTTTAAGAATTTTTCCAAAAACAAAGTTAATTTTTGATTTTCTGAAAAAATAAAATTCATGAATGCCAATAAAACTCAGCAATTAGTTGGACAAAGCTTTTAATGTTAAATAATGTGTTTTTTTACAATTTAATAATTTAATTTAAAAAGAATAAAAAGTGGACTTAATTTTGTTTACTTAACCTCTATTAGAATTTTTATTAAAACCTACGTATGGTTTATCTAATGAACTACAAAAATGTTAAAATAAACCAAAAGAAAACTAAAAAATTGAAATAAAACAAGCATGCCTAGTCTAAAATGTCACATAAAATAAACAAAATGTTTATAGTATATTAAGTATCACATTTCCTTTTATTTATGTTAACTTTTTGCGTAATTTACCTACCTGTTTTAATAACTCGATATAATGACTTTCAACATATTGCTAAAATATTAAAAATAAGGGCAGTTTTCTCTTAGCCTATTTTTCTACTTTTGTGATCCCTGTACAGAAAAAAAAATTGTCCACGTGAATCTTTTTTAAAGAATTTAAAAGATTTGCCATACAAAACTTTTGTAAATAATTTTTTTGTTTATTTGTTCCATGTTAAAATCTAATCGTGGACTTACTGTATACAGTGTGATTCTTAACCTACACACATAAACTTGGCAAAGTGTTGCTAACGGCAAAAAATTACTAAAATAAAGTTATTTGATGTCACTAAATATTTAAAATTAAATTGTAAATACCTTCTGCGTAAAAATAAAATGACAACTAAAAGTAGGACGTACTGTTAGAAAAACCATAAACTATCATCATAACTTTTTATTCGGTATTTTTAAATAAAGATCAACAAATTTAGCCAATTAATTTTATAAAACTGTACTATACCAAATTATTTGTAAAGCATATAAATGTTTACTATTTTCTATTTCTCCTCACACTTCGCGACAATTTATTTAATTTAAAATACTAGTAGAGGTGCCCACTATGCTAAATGGGGATTAACTAGAGCTTCATAAAGACCTAATGGTTGCAAAGATTATAGGAAGAAAAAATCTATATAATGTATACCTTCTCATCCGTTGGGGAAGCAGCTATGGACTTTAAATATGTTAAAAAATACTGTTCTTATTTCGGCTTGTGGAAATCTTTTGGATCGTATCGGATTATATACTTTTTCCCTTTTTAATTACTTTTTCAAAATAAAAAATAGCCACGCATTAGAATGCCAAAATTACGTTTTTTGTACAACGTTGCAGCCCTCCGCTTTCTTTACCTCACTTTTAAATTATCAGATTACCGAAATATACACTGTTTAGCGTGTAATTAACTTTCCCTATCCTAATCTGAAAATATTTGATGGATATATTTTTGTTTTTACGATCTACCCTGTATACTGGGCCCATTGGTGGAGGTTATTAAACGGGTGCAAGGTATCCTTCGGTATTTTAATCTATAGTAAATCCCAAAATGTTCTCTTGGACTCCCCTGCCAACTTGATTATCTTACTAACTAGAATAATTTTACAAGCTTTTTTTACTTTTAGGCATTGTTTTACTTTTTTCTTAAGTTTTGTGAATATAGGTAAAGAATCACAATAAAAAACCTATTAGATTTGCTACTCTGCTGCTCTGGTGTTTTCCATAGGTTTTATTACGTATCATTTGTTTTGCGAAACCTACCAACGAACGAAGGATACTTAATTAACTGCTAATAAACTGTAAAGTCCTATGAATCGGAACAAGAAGGTAATAAACCGGGTCCAACAGGATGCTGTCCCCCTCCCCGAACTTTTTTGTAGTTTTTAGGAGAGACTAAAATAAATTTTTACAGTATTATTATAACATAAATTAACATTTCCTGGATTATCATGACCTCAAAATCACTTCCGGTTTAACATATATAAACTTTCTTATTTTGAGTACAAGTACCTATTTTTTTCTTTATTTGTATTAAATAAATTTAACAATAATATATCATACAGGATGTTTTTTTTTCAAAATGACGGCCAAAGAAGATTTTTAAAGAAAATCAAAAACCGCCGTTATTTCTGCTTTAAATATATTTTTTTGCTCAGTAGGCTGTGAAAAAAAAGAATTACTTATTTTACTTTCATAGATAGTGGCATATTTTATTTTCTTCAAAAAATTACCTAGAATTCTTTATCACCCGGTATATTTTTTCCGTAAATCCATTAAAAAAATGTCTTATCTGCGAATAAGGTATTATATGACTTAAATAAATAAAACCAGCGAGACATTAAATTTATCAGAACAATAATCTAATCCTGTCTGAACTAAAGTTAGAGCCCACTTAATGGAGAGTTCTTTTATAGATACGGTCGGATAATCCTGGTTAATTGGGAACAATCCAGAAATCGGATTTTAAGTGGCAAATTCCAATCAAGTGGCCGCATGGGAATATACATTGTGTTAGATAATTGGCTTTCGGTCGCAGCGGGATATTTTCAACTTAATAATGTATCTTTTTTATTATATATATATTTTTAACTTTTCTGGATTGCTAATTTTTATTTTTTAATTGTTATTATTTCTTTTTAACCATTTTAGTATCGAAATATCTAATTAAATTAATAGTTTAACATTCTAATAGAAAGCGACCTTTACTTATTTGTTTACTGAATAGAAACTGGTTTATAAAGAAGATAGTATTTTAAGAAAAGTATCCCCATAGGATTATAGTTAAAGCTATGATTAATAAATAAATAAATTCTTTTAATCACCCTGTATTAGTTTCAATTTTTATTTTTGTATTGTACGTAACAGTACTAATAAATCACTTTGTTTTCTTTAGTTTTGTAAGTAAAGTCAAACTTTTAAACGTTAAGCATTCCAAACTGTTTTGATACACTTCGTATTAATAAAAATGCACATTTTAATAATTTATACTAGTGCGTTTTTAAAATAATAAAATAAATATATCCTTGAACATAGTTTTTTTATACAAGCCTATGCCCATACCTTTGCTTCAATACAGTCCCTAATACAGTGTGTCTTTAGAAGTTCTTACCAAAAAAAACTTTTTACTTATTAACTTTACGAAAAAAAGAGCCTCTTTATAAAACATTCTGTTTGATGAGAAATAACATTTCCACAAAAATAACTGTGTGTTGGATATACAAGGTGGCTTAAAAAGACTTGTTTAAAAACTAAAATACGGAGATATTCATAGGTACTGTACGAAACTTTAAAGGGTGATTTCTCATGTCAATGTATGAAGAAAAGTTTCTATAATTATAGGTCTAAAATTGTTTTGTTTCTTAGATACAGGCCTTCAATTTTTTATATAAAAAATAAGTAGAAAGCTGGTAACGTTAATTTTTTTAAATAATATTGGCTGTGGTGCCCACTGAGATGTCACTGGACCCAATAACGTCAATCTAGTTGGAACTTTACAAGCGCTTTTTACATGAAACAAACGTACTAAATTTAAACCAAATCGGCTTTTTAAAAACTTTAACGTCCTTTATCTCTGAAAGTAAGCAACTTCGGACATATATTTATAGGAACTTTTCTTTATATACATAACAAATCACTTTTAAAGTTTTGTACTGTAGTTAGAAATACCCTGTATATTAATTTAAAAACAAGTATTTTTAAAGCCATAGCGTACATTCAACATACAGTTTTTTGCGGCACTTTTTTCGTAAAGTTAATAATTAAAAAGTTTCTTATTTTGTAAGAACTTCGGAGGACACGCTAATTAAAACACTTTTTATCTAATAAACAAATTCTTCTTTTTTAAAATACCGTTAAGGTTTGCATTAGTACTTACATAAATTTTTACCTTACTTGGATAATGTTTGCATATAAAACCTGAAAGCTCTCGCCAGCAATCGAAATAATAAAATTAATTGGACCTTTTTATTATCTTGCTTTATTAAAGTAGTTAAAAAAATATTGCTCGTGTGTACACCCGTTTGCGTACGCCAAATTCAACTTTGCGCACGCAATCTTACGTTATAAAATGTAATTGATTTTTAAAGCAACAATAAGTAAACGTGAAAACTAAGAAATTTTCTTTGACGTTGAGGAATACTAAATTAAAAATCAATATATGTTTTTACTTTAATAAGGCACCCATAAAAATATATTGTTCCTAACACTTGCGCAAAGTGTCTTTTCCGCACCTAAAGCTTATCTGAGTGCGAAAAAGTACCACTTTACGCAATTGTTAGAAATTAACATATTTTTTCGAAGTTCCATTTTCATTTTTCTTTTTAACCATCCGGTGTATTATAGGACAATTTTGATTATATATTTTAGGGTTTTAGACAGAGCAAAATTTTTATGAAGACTTTTCTTATTTCGTAAAATTAAAAATACCAAAAAAATAAAGATATATTAAAGATCATCCATCGACACACTGTATATTGTATATATTGAAGAAAAATTTTAAATGGGCCCTTTAAACGACATTTCGACCTAATGCCATGTGTTATTCAGCAAAACAAGCAAGTTTTGCAAAAGTATTAGATTTTCATATTTTCAGGCAGCAATTTCTTTAATTTTATATCAAATATTATGTAAAATAAAAACAATACGAAAATGGTTTTAAAACCAAATATTTTGTTTTCGATTACGCCGCGCCGCCTGGAGATTACAAGTTATTAATTTGATTTTGATCGACGCAATATATTTAGAGATGATATATTAATATTTGCCAAAATACGCCCTAGTAATGATCCTCTGTTTTCTTCCACCATCTGCTGCCTAATTGCCTGTTACTTTTACTTTTGATTTACGCAGAAGTTGTAACTATAAAAACTTAAACTTTTATTTTGTACAAAGTAACTTTAGGTCTATTACACTGTTTTTACATTATTAAAAATCTGAATTTTTGCATTATAGCATTTAAGTAGATTTAACTTTCATTAGCACATACAGCGACAGTTTACAATAATGATTCATAAGCCTTGTAAATAATTAATACAATTTAATATTTGATGACCGATTTTTATGTTTAGGATTGGGCTAAACTTTTTATAAATAATAAGTTTTTGTCGTAATAACACTAATAAGAAAGTCCTCCTTAATAGGCCGCCAACTTACATACTGTATATTTATTATTTCTTTGTCTATAAGTAGTTGTCATAATTAGTTAACTATTAAACTTTACTTTACGTAATAGTAAAAAAAAATCCATTTGTTTTAAATTTTAAATAAATACTTATTATTTCAATATTATGAACATACTAACATACTAAAAAATAAAAAAAATTTAAAGCTAAGATACAGTGTAATCTATTTTTTATTTAATTTTTAACACTGCATGCTTGCTTTTGTAGCAATTGTGGTCAATAAATTTTAAGGAATATAAAAGTTGGTGATAAAATCACATTAGTTGAGTTGCAATGTTTTGTTCTGGACAAAACCTAGATGTTCGCTTAATTGACCCAGTTCACCAAATTACCTTTTACCTTTTTTCATGTAAATTAGTAACGTTTTTACTGCCAATTTAACATTTATTTAGGGTCCAGAATAAAACCCAGTATACAAGGGACGCATATTTGATTATTATCGAGGAATTTGCGGTTTTTTTATTTTTATAGAGTCCTCATTGGATATAGTACGTTAAATATTTAAAAAAATAGTTATCATATTTTTAAAAGACTCACCCTGTATATATTTTTTTTAGATTGATTAGTTATCGGCTGCAAGGCTTTGGGACCATATAAACTACCCTAAAGGCCTCGAGTAAATTTCCATTTTCGGATGTATGACACACACCTTGTTTCCAGAATTTAAAGTTTGTTGGGTAAATAAATATTTAAAAAAAAAATATTTACTTATGGACTCAGGTTTAAAAATTATATTAAACAACCTAAACGCCTCGAGAACTTTATATTTTTGAATGTATGATACACACCTTGTTTCTGGGATTTCAACCAAAAGTTTAAGAAAATAAACATACCAAACGCCCACGAAATTAATTCTCATCAATACTAACAAAAAGGGGTTGCCAGATGTGCTGCATAAAAAAATCATTAAAAAACAATAATTTATATTTAAATTCGGTAAAAGAGCTATTTATATATTAAAAAAAGGTCACTTTGACCCAGTGACGTTTCTAGAGGTACCTAAAAGAAGGTTTCGGCCAAAAATGTACGCCACTGACTTTTAAACAAGTTTGGTATTTTGTTAAAACTAAGCAAGTAAAAAAACAGCTTTTAGCGCTAATATATTCTTTTTTCTAACTTGACAACTTTTTAAAAATAATAAAATTACCTAACTGCATACTCAATAATTATAAAAAGTTAACCACAAAAACTTATTAAATATCTTTATTATTTAAACTCATAATTTACTCTAATTTATTTTATTTTATTTATTTTTTTGTCAGAAATACTTAAATTTAACTTTTTAATAACTTATAGATCTCTAAATAATCTAATTAAGCTTTTTAAATCTACAAATATATGTAAGTGCCAAATTTTATTAAAATTAAATTAGAGTGATTTAGGGTATTAACAAAAACAACATTTTTTTGAGGTTACTACCCTGTATCTGGGTAACAATGCACTGTTGGACTTATGTTGATATGAACTTTTCTTTATATTTTTTAATACAGAATCTGTCTTTAACTTTTCAACATTCTGGATCACTCTGAAAAACAGACGATTTCGTTTGTCTTCCAAATATTTTGCAATTTCAATTTAATATTAAACTTTTTTGTAAAGCCTTAATTTGTATACGGTAGTTATTTTACATGTTTACAAAGTTGAGTTTCTTTAATTGACGATGATTATTTACACTTGCAAATTTTGATTATAGTTCGTAAGGTGTTGCACTATAAACAAAATAACATTTTCTTATCGCATTTTTTATCCAAGTTCCAGAAAAAACTGAACATTATGTTGTCCGATTTGCTAAGAATATTCCGTCCGGACAGATTCATTGGGCATTGAAACTTATATTCCACACACTATTAAGAATCCAAAAAAAAATCCAATAACAAACCCAGTCTCTCTAAATTTCTAGGTGAGTCCCAGATTGTTTCTCTTAATATATCTAAAGCTTTTGACAAGGTCTGGCATGCCGCACTTCTTAATGAACTTCCCTCCTATGGTCTTTCAACTAAACTCTGTACTTGGCTCTTTAGTCTAGTTTATCTGATCGACGTATATCAGTTATTGTGGACGACCATTATTCAAGCTTTCACCACGTTAATGCTGGAGTGCCTTAGGGCTCAGTTCTAGCACCAACATTGTTTCTCCTTCACATCAACGACCTTTTCTCGTCCACAACTAATTTCATGCATAGTTTCGCCAACGATAGTACCCTTCACTCCAGTTTTCAGGTTCCTAAACCCACCACTAAACCAGATTTGGAAAACAAACGCAGAGCGGGATCTTAATTTAATATTTGATTGGGGCGCCAAAAATCTCGTCCATTTTAATGCATCCAAAACACAATCATGTCGCGAAAAGAGTTATCAAATACTTATCCTCTACTTATGAGCGGCCAAGTTTTACAGAGCAAAGACACCTTCAATCTTGTGGACGTCACATTTGAAAGTAATCTTAACTGGCAGAAACACATTGTAGCTATAGCCACGGCAGCTTCAGAAAAGCTTAGATTTCTCTTTCGAGCAAAAAGTATTTTTCCCCTTTTAATTTATACACTTTATATGTGTCCCAAATTCGACCACCCTTGAAATATTGTTCTCATAATCTGGGGCATGGCGTCCCCCGCATTCTTGATACCATTTAAAGATAAGCCATTCGTCTCATTTATGGTCCTTTACTTACAGAAAGACTTCCTCTCTTGGCCATCATCGGGCTGTGGGGATTTATCGCTTTTTTGTAGGTAGTTCCATGGCCTCTGCTCTGAAAAATTTTCCAGTATAATTTCTCCACTCACGGTTCCCAGAAGAGAAACCCGTGGTGCCACGCGTATGCATCCTTAAACGGTCCAACTGGACAGACCATGAACTTCCCACTTTGTTCGTTCCTTTATCCCTAAAGTTTCTAGAACGTAAAACCTGTTGCCCGCGGAGATCTTTCCTTTCCCCCAAATCTTCAAATATTTAAGTCCCGTGTCAAAAACTCCCTCTTACCTCGCTTAAGACACCCACGGTACGTTAGTATTTACGCTTTCGTGGATTGTCCAAAGATAAAAAAACAGCTTGTTTCCAGAGTTTAAAGTTTGCATTGGGTAAATAAATAATTAAAAAAAAAAAGATAAATTAGTTATTGTCCGTAAGGTTTTAGATCATATAATAGACCACTCGAAGAAATTTAAATTTTTGGATGTACCCACACCTTATTTTTAAAATGAAAGTTTACATTAGGTGAATAAAAATTTAGGAAAAAAATAATTAGTACTGTAAGGTTTTTAGAGCCTATTACCTACCCTAAAAGCCTTAAGAAATGTATATTTTTGGATGTATGACACACACGTTGTTCCTAGAATTTAAACAAAAACATAAGAAAAAAATATACCGAACGCCGACATGATAATTTTTTGACTACTATTTTTTTAATTCTTTATCAATACTGACGAAAGATGGTAGTATATTTAAACTAATAAACTATTTTTTTGCATATACGATAAACTGTGAAATGCTAAAAACATAATTTTTAAATAAGATGTCCTTTCTTTATATTTTTTTATTCTACAGACAATTTTAATTCAAAATACAATATTTTTTTAATAAATGGTAGTAAAATGTTAACTTTTTTTAAATTTGACTTTTTTAGATCCAAAGTGCTATGATCCTAAATTTCCTCCGTATACCTATTATACTTTTGGAAAAATACAAACTTAAATATTATATTACCTTTTATTAGGGCCGCTTTACTGCATGTATTTACATTTTTGCCCTTTTTGCCTAAAAACTAAAATTAGGCTATATCACTTACACAATATTAATAAATGAAATATTTAAAAAATACGGCAATAATTCCAATTATTTAAAAAACGTCTCCCAAAAAAACAAGAAAATTGCGGTTACCATCACATCCCGGTGTTGGATTATATGAAATATAAAAATTTAGGTTTGTTGGTTGGATAATCATTTTTTCAGCTTACGCTGAAAGTGTTTCTTAGAATTTTAATTTTTACTTTCTCTTTTAAGCACTTTAAACCTGATTTTTAAGAAAAAAATAATAAGCCCATTGGTTTTAATTCAAGCGTTACCTGGAAAGTTGTGCAAAAAAGTGCTTAAAATATTAATAGGATCAAAGCAGAATTTTTAAAGTTGTGATGGTTCCTAAATTTAAAAACGTAAGTTGTAAAAAATCTCTTTTAAGTTTGTTATAAGTGTAAGTAAAGTAAAGTGGTTACTTTAATCGCTTATTCTTCGTTAATTTTGCTTACATTTATATGAAAATTTAACACAATATTTTTAAAGTGTTTCTCAATTATTTAGAAAGTTTAAATGGTTTAAAAATCATAGCCTTTCTCTTTTTCTAAGTATCTTAACATACCTTGTTTTGTGTTTTTAATTTAATATTTTTGTTTATTATTGTCCTTTTTTGTACCTTTTGACAGTGTCCTTTACTATATAAATTGGAAATACCAATACCTGGTTTTTATCCTTTAGTCCTACTATAAAAAAGCTTTACACCTGATTTACCAAATAAAAACACTATTTAATTACACTGGAAAATACACCTTTAGTTTGTTTTAAAATTAATATTGTGTTATCGCAAAATTTAAAAACTAAATAGGTTGGAAAATACCCAAACTGTGCAATTAGTCGTTTTGTTGGTTGTTTTTATGAAAATACCCTAAAGGCATGTAATAGGGCTATAATACAAATGTATAATCATTTTAAATAAAATCGAAATTTTATATTAATCATACCAAATACAAATTATTGGGAATACAAATATGTAGTTGCCTTGGGCTTATTACAAATTGTTTAATAGTTTTTATTAGTCAAAGTATAATTACTATTTAAAATTAATTGCTTAAAATTATTT
The DNA here is from genome assembly GCA_014170235.1 of Listronotus bonariensis. NCBI lineage: Eukaryota > Metazoa > Arthropoda > Insecta > Coleoptera > Curculionidae > Listronotus > Listronotus bonariensis. The sequence goes on from JACEGR010002756.1 coordinate 85,300, forward strand.
ATCAATGAATAATAGAAGCCAGAAAAAAAAATTAACTGAAAAATAAGTTATAAATTAGAAAAAACGTTAGCTGCTTAACTGCTTAACCGAACTCCGCTACACTTCGTTTGGGAACTGCAGTCACGTGTGGAAAAGTGATAGTTTCAGCACTAGTTAAAAAATATATATTATTTAACAGAATTTTGGTTCGTTTTATTAAATATTTCTTGAAAGCGGACAGTAAAATTACCTTGTAATTTATATAAAATAATTATAAATTTGCATTTTATGATATTTATTGCAATGTCAGTCCCTAGTAGCCACATAAGAAACTACCGCCAAGTCAAGAGCAGCCTTTATGAACCATCAAATATTAATATACACGATTTTAAAGCCAATCAAGTAAGTGCGCCGATATATTAAACAATATGAACGTTTAGGCAAACCGCCTGGCGTTCCGGCTTGTAAAAAACAAAATATAAGGTAATCCATTTTCTTAATGAGAAAAAATATTGACCTAAATAAATTTAAAGTTAGCATTAAAAAAACAATTTGTTTTTTTAATGAATTTAAACCGAATTTTTGAATCTAGAACTAAAAATAACATTAAAGATTACACAAAAATACATATTTTTAAATACTGGTAAGTACTCGTAAAATTTAATTTTAATAGATTTTAGAATCTATTAACTTTGCACCTACTTTGTTGCGTATTTTGTAGTGTTTTAAAAAACTCGAAAAAATTTTGACATAAATTATTTTAAAATAAACATTTTTAGCGATCAAAGAAATCTAATGTGTTTTTTAATTATCAAATTAATTAACGGTTATTTATACACTAAACATTATATTTTGTTTATGCTTATATTCTTTATAACGACGCATTGTCCCTTTATTAAAATAAAACAAAAACAGTTTTATTCTATACAATAATCAAATAAAGTGCTGCATGCAATTTTTTCATTTAACAAAAATGTTCAAAAACAAAAATGTACAAGTTTACTAAAAGTAAACATTTATATTATTGCTTTGATGATGTCCGATAATTGCAGAAATAACTCAATTTATTTCAAAAACAATCAGGCTGCCAAATTTTCACTGTGCTGGAGTGTATTGTTGCTCCAATATTTTAGCGCTTATTGATTGTTTTATAGAGAGTGAATAACTAATTTTTGCAGAAGAAAGTTTAAAATACAATTAGAATATATACGGGGACGATACTAAAATGTCGCTATTACATACATTTTAGGCTATTTTTAATAGAACATTATAGTCACATAAAAATATTCTAGTTTTGTGCAGGTAAAAATAATTTAATTAAAAATATTTAAAATATGTTTGTATTTTTTAAATTGTACACATATACTGCCGTTTATGAAAAAAATGTGCGTTGTATTCCCTCTACCAATCTATTATGTACTTTTCCACAATTCACCGCTGCAACGAGCGCGCTGATTTGAGCAGAACGAGATTAGGGTCTGCTCCGGCACGAGACAACACACACCCCACCACGAATATTTACTATGCTTTTAATTTCCTATGATTGACGAGTTGGTTTTTATACCTGTATAAAGTACATGTTCTTTTTTTCGGTATGGTTTGCATTAAAGGATTTTGTATATACAATGTGTCCCACCGAGAACTGCCACGATCAATTTTTCAAAAGTTCGCTCTGGAAAAATTTAAAATTTTGTTAACATTATAAAGTCAGTAGGGGGCATACAACTAAAACATTTTGACAGCTCTACCACTTCCGGTTATACCAAAAGGTAATGTCGACTTCCTATTTTAAATAAAAAACATAATTATTTTTAAGATTCTGCGTTAAATTCTAAACATAATTTATGCATAATATTATATACCTAAGTCCAGCCCTTTTGGACCTATTTTAAATTCTCAAAAATGACGTTTGCAAGCAATTACACAACAAAATCCTTTATTATGATTTGGGGTTGGGTCCCTTGTATAAAAAGAACTTTTTTAGTAGACTGTATCGATATTTTCCCAATTATTAAATACAGAGGGATCTAGAATAATCATTAAAAATTATTACAACAAAAACCTTAAAAGTCAATTATTTCAAATTGGAACCCCTATTTTTTATTACCTTATCCTATTAGGCATTAGGAATAAGGGTAAGATTGTATAAGAATGTCTATTCCAAAAATGTACGATTTAATATTAGTACAGGACAGTACACAAAATAGAGTAAAACCCAAGGATCAAAACCTATATCGAACCATTTTTTTTATCTTTGGACAATCCACGAAGGCTGGAAGCCTAAATACTAACATGGGGCGCCAAAACTTTGGGGGGTGGTTACAACCCTCCGTAGGGGCTGGAAATTTTTATTATAAATTAATAACAGGAAACGATTTAGGAAGTGATTCTAAGCAAAAAACTTTTTTTTTCGTGAAACTAATACTTTTCAAGTTATTTACAATTAAAAGTAATAATTTTTTAACAAAAAGAATCGATGTTTTTGATGGGGTTTTCGCGAATACCTTAAAAATATTCATTTTATGTAAAAAACTGTAAAAGTAAAACTTTAGGTTTTAAAAAGACAAACAAATTGGTTTTATTATAATTTTTCTACGACCAATACCAACCAAGATACGGCGTAGTATTGGTTAGTTTTTTTCCTTAAATGTAAAATTTGATAAATTTAAAGTCAGAAAACGGAAGAATGATGCATATTTTGAGAAAAACTCGGAGATATTTTTTTTTTTTTTTTTTGAAGAACCTAATTTGGCCCTTTTTTTATTAAAAAAAGGTTCTAGTTTAAAAATTAAGTGTGTTATGATAAGAATTAGGTTATTATCTTATTTTTTTATAAAAAAAATCATTTAAGACAACCCTCTAACTACCCCTAATGAAAATTGACCTTCACCCTTTTGCATTTCTCTTTATACATGCTCTAGTAATACGTTCAAAAAGTCTGATCAATTTTAAATGCCTAATTTCAGATAAATTTAAGCTTAAAGTGAAAAACGATTTTTACGATCACCCCAACTCATATTAAGGGCTTTAGTTTAGAAGAAATTGATGAATATGTAATGGCTTGCAAATGTCATTTTTACATAAAATTTAAAATAAGTCAAAAACGGTTTGACTTAAGTATAGAACATTATACATAAATTATGTTTAGAATTTTACGCAGAATCTAAAAATAAATAATATATAGAAGATCGCGGCAGTTCCTGGTGGGACAGCCTGTATAACCTATAAATTTTTAAATTTAAGAATACATTTTATTCGTAGGTTTTCTCGCTATATGAAAAAAATATATGCAGAAATATTTTTGGACATTTTATTACATTTAGAAAAACGTTCCCAAAGTGACTATTTATAGCAAAAGTTCTGTCAAAAGAAGGAAATTACCAAAAAAGTATTTAATTCTATGGTTGCTTAATTTTTCTTTTTTAATTATAAGCTAATTAAAAATGTTATCTGCTTGTTATGATTAAAGATTGCAATCTTGTTTTTGTCACAAAATCAATTTTATAATTTCCCATCTTGGTCATTTTAAGCTATATGTTATTAATTATTGTTATGGGTAATCTCAGCAAAAAACACCCTCTATTAATTAATTGTGAATAATAGTCTGCCAAAGTAGTTTTTTTCTACGAGAAAGAAGGCCTTAGTTTAGAAGAAATTGATGATTATGTAATGGCTTGCATATGTCATTTTTTACATAAAATTTTAAATAAGTCAAAATCGGTTGGACTTAGGTTGGTTGGTATAGAACATTATACATAAATTATATTTAGAATTTAAGGCTGAATCTAAAAATAAATAATATATAGTCGATCGCGGCAGTTCCCGGTGGGACAGCCTGTATAACTTATGAATTTTATAATTTAAAAATACATTTTAGTCGTTGGTTTTTCTCGTTATATGAAAAAAATATACGCAGATTTCTTTTTTAACATTTTAATAAATTAAGATTAACGTTCCGGAAGTGACTGTTATAGCGAAAGTTCTGTCAAAAGAAGGAAATTGCGAAAAAAGTACTTAAGTCTATGCTTGCTCAATTTTCCTTTTTTTTAATTATATTAAGCTAATTAAAAATTTTATTTACTAATTATAATTATAGATTGCAATTTTGTTTTTGTCACAAAATCAATTTTTAAATTATATGTTATTTATTATTGTTATGGGTAATCTCAGCAAAAAAAAACCCTGTCCATGAAAATCAACATTACTATTTCTTCTATTAACTTTTGCATCCTTCTCTAAAAGCTGGTTTTTAAGATTGGTTTTCTGCTCTTTATTAATTTCAGTAAATGAGCTTTTAATAAATTAAAAGGATAGTTTATGTATATGGAAAAATAAAAGCCAGTTCTTGAAACAACTACTACTCTAAATGCCGGCAAGATAATAAAACTATAATAGCACAATATAGCTGCAAATTTGAGTCAGAAATGCGGGGGTAGGTGGTAACGTTTTCAATTGTATTTTGCAGTTATAAAGCTGTTTATGGTTTATTATAAAAGTCAACGACTTTATTACTCGGTAATTTCCGGCTATTGGTTAGAAAACTCAGACGGCGGACAATTTAGATTTAATGCAAGAGCTTTGTTAATGTTTTTTAATCCTTTTTTATGATTTATATAAACTTAGGCAATAAAATTAATAGGTTTAAAAAAAGTAAAAAACAATTAAAGAATGGAAATGCTTATTAATCTAAGTGCCAAAATATAGTTCTTAGGTTTTTATATAATATGTACTGTTCAGCCCCTACATTTCACTTTAAAATGACCGTGCCAATTTTATCCTAGCGAATTTAAACGAAATCCAAAGTTGACGCCACCCATATGCCAAGCATTACATTCTTTACTTATTTTTTTAATTTCTGAGAATTTCTAATTTTGGCACTTAGATAAATAAGCACTTATACCTACTCTACATTTTTTAGTTGAAAAAACGTTTAACGACATATTTTAAAAATATTTTTCGTCTTAAAAGAAATGGTAAAATATACTAAATATTAATGGGTTTTTGAATTTTTTTAAGTATGCTCTACCAATGGGCTACTGATTTTACTGACTTACAAAAAACATTTTCTTTTTAATAAAATGACATTTAAAAACCTTAATTTTTGTTTTTCATAGAAAAAAATCTGGATAAAAAGGTAGGTATATGCATTGCTTCGCAAAAATTAGTTAGTAAAGAATAAAAATTTTTTTGGTCATTTTTTTGTATACGTTTTTTTTCTACTTGCGGTAAGAAAATGTTAGGGCATATTCCTAAGCCAATTTTATAAAAAAAAGTTTATATAAGCATAGGTCCTCGTTCCCAAGATACAGCGTCTTAAACTTTAAAAAGAAAATTGGGTTTTTAATAATATCCTAAATATGCTCTCTTCGATTTTAACAAAATTTGTCTATGGTATTTGTTAAAACAGAACGTTAATTTAGCCTTAAACTAATTTTAATTTGTAAGACCAGTAGCGGCGGGCGTGGGACGTATCTTAGCTAATATAATTGACAAAAAATGTACGCCACTGACTTTTTTGTAACTTTTATATTTTTGTTAGATAAAACACCTAAAAATACAACTTTTTTGTTTCTTTATATTTTTAGGAAGCTTGCTTAGTTTTCAAGAAAAAAATCCGCTAAACTGCATAATCCTGGAGCATACAAGAAACATTGGGGCATTTTTTTCTTTTAAAAATTGAGTGTTATAACTTCTTATTAGCAATATTATATTCACTTTTATATCTAGTCTAACAAATTTTACCTAAAAAGTGTTTTAGAAGTTTTTAGGTTTTTGAAAAGTTTAACACCCTTTATCTTGAGAACGAAAAAATTGAGAATCCATGTTTATATGATTTTTTTTTCATAAAAATAGCTCAGGAATATGCTCCCAAATTTTCTAAACGCAATTTGGAAACACCCTGTATAAGTTTTTTTAGAGAAAAATGTTTTTTCTACTTGCGTGCGAAAACGTTCACTTTTCGCACCCATTTTAGTTCTGAAAGTGTCACATTTCCGCAATAGTACTTTTCGGCACTACTTTTTCACCCTAGTGCAGTGCGGAAAAATACAAAAATTTTGAACCAAGTAGTAGCGAGTCGCAATAAAGGATTTTCATACATTTACCAACAATAATAATAAGTACAAGTATCGTACTAGGTAGTATTGTGTTAAAATAAATATATATATATATATATATATATATATATATATTTGTTTTTCTTACGCTCGTAGGAAAAATAGCGTTACTAACACGTTCCGAAGGTGCCTTTTCCGCACTTAACTGCAGTCGCGTACGGAAAAGTGTCACTTTCAAGCACTAGTTAGGAAATATACTATATATCAGTGTGTTTTCATAGGATTTTTTTTCATTTTTCATCGTAGAATGGCTTCCTTAAGTCTGTCGGTTAAGTTACTGGACACCCTGTATATACAGTCTCTTTACGTATGGGGTTTAAAAGGGGACAACTTTACAAAAAAACATTTTTCGAGAAAGAGTTATTCTCAATAAAAATTTTTGCTTGTAAGAAAAATGTGATTCCCGAGAGAAAATGCAGATTTTGTATACAGAGTACGCAAAAACTTAAAAACATGATTTTTCATCAAGAATAAAACTACTTTAATTTTTTATTTTTAATAAAATGTAATTTGGAATGGAAAATAAAAGTGGTTTATTTTCGGGGATTAATTATGTCTTTTAAGTTTATGCGAACCCTGAATTAAAATTGACATATTCTCTTTGTAAATCATATTTTTACAAGCAAAAATTTTTATCAGGAAAAGCATTCTATCAAAAAAAAACGTTTTGTTTTTTGCCCTCTTGTAAACTTTATATGTCGACAGTCTGTATATATTTTAAAGTCAGTGCAAAAGTTTTTTATTTAATTTAGTCTACAAGAATGAGAAAACTACTATATTTTAACCCTTTTCAGAAGTAATGAAAACCTGTAAAGATTCGCAAATGGTTTTTTTCTTATGAAAGTAGTAAATTTTTAATAATCACTCATAAAAAATGAAAACCTAAATTTTTTGCGTTTATTTATTAAACTACCCCTTTTTGTAAAAAGAATTACCTCCTAAAATGTTTTGCATTTGTTTAAGAGCACCCTGTATATTATTAAAAATAAAAATGATAAAACAGTTATACAAAAGTTTAAAACTATTGGACGTAAATTTCTAGGTTATTATATTCATATCATTTTTTGATTATTTAATATACAACTTTTTAATATTTGTTTCTAACATAATTATTTGTAAACCGTATTATTAAAATATCTCTATTTTTAAATTAAATTATTCCTTTTTTACATGAAAAATAATCTGAACTTTAAACACGGCAAAAAAATAATAAAAGATGTTAGGTGTTTGACGAACAAGAATCAGGCCAGGCTCGTTATCACAAGAACTTAATAAACAGAGTGTCCAGAAAGGTAAGGTCAATAATAATAGGGGTGATAGAGTAAGCCAAAATATTATTAGTACTTCATATGTTAGAAATTGCGCTTCGTTAGGAAGATATTGACCCTAAAAGTTGGAATAAAAAAACCGGTTTTAATTATAACTTTTAAACTGTTGCCACAGTACCTATGATATTTTAAAACTAGATATCCCTATACTAAGGCTTCTTTCCATAGGTAAACGGCTGTTCAGTAAGTCGAGATTATATAGGGTGAGACAATTTTTTTTCATTTTATGTATGCATTTTCGAGGCAAGTGACAAATTACACATTTTGCTTTGACCGTTTGATTCCTTGGGCTCTTTTTATATAATCGCATTTAAAATTTAGACATACCAGCGTTTTCTATGTTATAGAAAATTCATTATTTTTCTAAATTATTAAAATATAGTAAATTTTAAAAAACAGTTTTTATCTATATCATATTGTTTAACTGGTCACAAACACCATTTTTCAAAAACGCATACCTAAAATGAAAAAAAAACAATGTCTCACCATGTATAATCCGACTTACTGCACAACCGTTTACCCATCGAAAGAAGCCTTAGTATAAGGATATTAAGTGTCCCAAATATCATTGGTACTGTAGAACAGGTCGAAAGTTATAATTAAAATAAGTTTATGTTATTCTAACTTTGAAACGCAATATCTCCCTAACGAAGCGCGATAGAACATTTTTTATATATGAAGTACTAACATTATTTTGGCTCACTCTATCACCATTATCATTAAGGACCTTACCTTTCCGGAAATCCTGTATAATCTGTTAACAATATTTTAGTACGGTCTCTTTAAATTTCTTTTAAAAAATAACTAAAACAACTCGCTTTTTGTAAATAAAAGCAAATAAGAGCAACACAAATATACGTTTCAGTAAAAACGTCCTATTGTTTATTTTTGCTTTAATGAACTAAACAGTTGTTAATATTTTTCCAAAAATACTTTTCAGTCTGTAACTTTATTTGTCACGCTTGGTTACTCAAACAAATCCAACATAATAAAACTATGTTGCGAGTTCATAAAGGTTCGCAAATCAAATTATACGAATACGGTCGATCAAACAAAAAGTGCTAAAACGAAAGTTAATGTTTGCACTGAAAGTAAACATTTGTGGGGTTATTCTGGTGTGTCCTATAATTGCAGGGCTAACCAAGTTTGCCTTGTTACCAATTACGGAGTTTGTATTTAGATTGGTATGTTATTTGAAAAAGAAAAGACAAACTAATTTTGCAACAGTTAACATAAAAATAAATATTTAAATAATTTTTCTTTAGGCAAATAATTAAAATTGTAATATTAGACTAAGGTGCATGCTTGCGAAAACGTAGGAAGAGGTATTTTCGCTCGAACGTTATATCCGGTACATGCGTTATACCAATCGGAACCGTTTGATTCTATACTACGATATACGTAGGTCCAACGACGTATAGACCCAGCGATTCATTAATAATTTTATGATAAACATTAAGCCAACAATCCTAATAGGCAAAGGGGGTGAGGCAAGCGAGAAATAAAAATGGCGGACTTACTTTTTGACCTTGGTCGATAGTATGCACCCAACGACGTTGGTCTCTATTTACCTGTGAAAAATGAGGTGCGGAAATGAATAGCCTACCCTTCTACGTCGTTGTGGTCAAGTGGGGTAATTGCGAGTATGATAACTTAATTTATAAATTTAAACTCATATAGTTAAATTAATTTTTGATAAACAAGTATTAACATACACTTGTACCCTAAAGCATGTATTAGACTATTATTTTAAGTATTTAAAAAAAGGATAAAGTAAATTTTCATAATCATGAAGCTCGAAACCATGTAACATGTCTGATTATTACAAATTGCCCCGTTAAAAGGAACAAATGTAATAATCATGTCTAATTTTGTTAAAGTGTACATAGATTGGAGACCGGGGCAATAGTAATGAAAGAGCAAAACATTATTTTTCTAGTGATTTTTATTTTAACAAAATCGGACAATTGTATCAAAAGTTATGAACTTTAGTAATTACTAGCTAAGTTGAATTTTTCTCAGAATATTGGGGGCCTGTTTCTTTTACACATAATTACGCACCATCCGGAAAGAATAAGTATTTTTAAGTAGGGGTAAATGTAATAATGCCCATATTGCAATTACCCCAATGTAGCAAAATTCTGGGGCAAATGTAATAGCAGCTGTATCATGCAAGATAAAGAAGATGTGTTATAAATACATAATTTATGTAACTTTATAACCCAAGACGTTACCATTAAACAAAAAACAAAAACAAATTGAAAACTTATATTAGAACTGCAGATGAAACTCGATGAAAAGTTATTTTATAAACTTAAGTAGGTACTTCGTGTTTTGAAGGCCTGTCGCGAAATGAAATGTCACTCATTCGTCCGTCGGTAAAACGGTTAATATATTAAGTTAAGTACGGTACTGTGCATTGAATAGTGGGTTGCCTAGGTTAACTTTATAAATTAGAATATTATTCTAGAGTAGACATAGGATAAAAAATATATTGTTTTCTCTCTCTTAGTAATGACTGTTTTTGGTAGAAACATGTAAGATTTTTAAGATAAAATAAAAATCGGGTTTTTACAAAGTCATCTCGTGTTTTTATTCTCCGATACTACAATTTGGCGACAGTGATTAAAAGGATATTCCCAATGTAGTATTTTCGTGTTTTCGGAAAGTGTTCTGATAATTTTCGCAAATTTAACTTGAGTGGTTTACGCACATTCACGCTCTTTGTGTAAAAGCCGGCAGCCGCAAGCCGCAACGACAGACTTTGTTTTGTTATTATATTTTTTTCTTTTGCAAGATGGGAAGTTCTGCAAGTGAAATTACAGCAAACGTTACAGTAGTTAAATACTGGTAACATAGCTAATTTAGCAATTTTTAAAATTGGAGATGATTGGGAGATTTTTTCTGAGCGTTTAGAGCAATTCTTTTTGGCAAACCGAGTAGAAGATGGACGCAAAGTATCGGTATTGTTAACTTCTATTAATGAAGATGTTTATATCATTTTGAGAAATGTTTGTCACCCAGATAAACCAAGTTCGAAGACTTACAAAGAACTGATTGAGTTGTTATCCAGCCAGTTTAAACCCAAGATTTCGGTATACAGAAAAAGGGTATATTTTGATTCAATTAGACAAAAAGAGGAAAGTATTAACGAATGGTTCGTAAAAGTTAAGAAAGCAGCCTCTGAGTGTGAATTTGGTAATTTATTAGAAGCTAGAGTTTTAGACAAATTTGTTGTGGGTCTAAAGCCAGGACCAATTTTAGATCGTCTTTGTGAAGAAAAAAATTTCAAGGTGTCTAAAAGGATATGGTTGAAATTGCTTTAGTAAAAAGAAGCGACCCTTAGAGAGACCAAACCACAGATGTCAAACGTTTACCAGCTACAAGGTGAAGTTAGAAAGACTTACAGTGATGGTAATCGCAAGGGTTCAGGGGTCAGTGAAACATAATTTTGGTGAGTAAATTAAAGGACAAGGTAACTGATAGAAGGGACCAGGTGAGTGAAAAGAAAAATTTATGTTTTGCGTGTGGTGAAAGCAATCACATTTTTAAAACTTGTAAAAAATTTAAAAGTATACGTGTTCAAATTGTAAAAAAAAGGGACACATAGCAAAAGTGTGTAAGATTCAGGTTGACAAAAAACCATTATTTAGAATCTAAGGAGGAACCTAATGATAATGTTACTGAATTTTTTAATATTGACATTTTTAGTTTAAGTAGCTTTAATTTTGTTGCACCAGTAACTTTAAAAGCTTTTATCAACAATATTCCTATTTTGTTTTTGAGGTTGATACGGGGGGCAGGGTTGTCATGCTTACCTTATGATATTTATCAAAAATTCTTTAAACAGGTTCAAATTAAACCAACTAACATCATAATAAAAGTTTATCATGGGCCAGGGATTGCACCACTAGGTAAAATAGATGTTGATTTTACGATTAATAAAGATACAAAAAGTTGTACATTTTCTTATTGTAAAAGGAGCTTCAAAAGCTTTAATAAGGTCGTGATATTTGGAGAAAATTTTTTGTTGACCTTGAATGAGAAGGAGTGAAGTGCTTTTGAATGGTATAAAAGTTTCGGAGAATGAGGAAGTTTGTGAAGTTGACCATGTTAGTAATGTAACTTTACAGGGGGTTTTGAAAAAGTTTCCAGATTTATTTAAAGATGAGTTAGGGCAATATAAGAATGAAAAAATTAAATTAGAACTCAATGCGGAAAATATTAACCCTATTTTTAGAAAACCAGCACCGATTCCCTATGCTTTTAAAGAAAAGGTTCAAAAAGAATTAGAAAGGCTAGAGAAGGAAGGGGTGATTGAGAAAGTTTCGAATTCAAGTTTTGGAACGCCTCTAGTTCCTGTTGTTAAGCCTAATGGTGTTGATATTAGACTTTGTGCTAATTATAAAGTAACAATTAACAAATTTTTGAAAGATGTTAACCATCCACTTCCTAGGATTGAGGATATTTTTGTAGCTTTGCAGGGTGGTCAGCATTTTACCAAGTTAGACTTTTTGAATGCTTATAATCAATTGATTTTAGATGATGAAACGTCTGAACTTTTAGCATGGAGTACGCCCTATGGAATTTATAAGGTAAAGAGATTGCCATATGGAACAAAACCTGCATGTAGTATTTTTCAATGTGTGGTAGAAAAAGTTTTGTTAGGTTGTAAGGGCACTGTAAACTATTTAGATGACATTGTTGTAACTGGAAGGAATGAAACTGAGCATTTAAATAATTTAACTGAAGTTCTTGATAGATTGAACAGGGCAGGATTTAGGCTAAATGCGAGAAAATGTGTTTTCTTTCAGGATAAAATTTCTTATTTAGGTCATACTATTTCAGCTCTTGGTTTAGAAAAAGATAATAAAAAAATTGAAGCAATTTTGAAAACGCCAACTCCGCGTGATAAAACTGAAGTTCGTGCATTTGTAGGTATGATAAATTATTATTCTAAATTTATTCCTAATTTAGCAAGTAATTTAAAACCGTTGTATTGTCTTTTGGAAAAAGATAGATGTTTTAAGTGGAATAAAGCTTGTAAGGAATCTTTTGAATTTGCAAAGAAAGCTATAACTTCTGATCGGGTTCTTATACATTTTGATCCAAATAAAAAGTTACGTTTAGCATGTGATAGCAGCGAATACGGAATAGGAGCAGTTCTGTTACATGTGTTGCCTGATGGGGTTGAAAGACCTATAAGTTTTATTTCTAGGGTACTATCGAAAGCTGAGAAAAACTACAGCATGGTACATAAAGAAGCACTCAGTATTTATTGGGCAGTAACAAAATTTTATGAGTATTTAGCAGGACGTAAGTTTGAGATTGTAACCGATCATAAGTCATTGCAAACCTTATTTGGGGAGCATAAGAGTTTACCTAAAATGGCAGCGGGAAGACTTCAAAGGTGGTCTTTATTTTTAAGTGGTTTTGATTATACTATTCGGTATATTCAGGGTAAGGAAAATAAGGCAGATGGTTTAAGTAGATTACCATTACCAATGGAAGAGCCGAGTACTGCAGTGGAGTATGATTATTTAAATTTTCTTGAGTCAGTTTTTCCTATTGATTCAAATAAAGTAAGGTCAGAAACAAGACGTGATGTTAATCTTGGTAGAATTTTTAATTTTATTAGGAATGGATTTCCAAATAACACAAAAGATGAATCATTAAAACCATATTTTAGTAGAAAAGACGAGTTGTCAATCGAAAATGATATTATTTTATGGGGTTATCGAGTCGTAATACCTAATAATTTAAGAGCACAACTGTTGTCTGAGTTACATAGTACTCATGAGGGTGTATGTAAGATGAAAGCGAATGCCAGATCTTATTTTTGGTGGCCTTCACTGGATAAAGATATTGAGCGATTGGTGTCTGAATGTCGAATTTGTTCTACTTCTAGATCAGAACCTAATAAATCTATTTTAATGCCTTGTGTAAAAGCAAGCTATTTCTATGAAAGAGTTCATGCTGATTTTTAGGTCCGATTCGAGGTAAAATGATCTTAATTATAATAGATACCTATTCTAAGTGGCCTGAAGCTTTTATCATGAAAAATACAGATACATTAAGCACTATAGAAAAGTTTCGTGAGTGTTTTGCGCGTTTTGGTTTACCTAAGGTTGTGGTAACAGATAACGGTCCACAGTTTTGTGCAGATGAATTTTCAAAATTTTTAAGTTTAAATGGAGTAAAACATCAAACTTCTCCTCCATACCATCCTTCAACTAATGGTATAGCTGAGAATGCTGTGAAAAATTTTAAAAACAGTATATGTAAAGCATTTAAGGATGAAACTAATAGTGATGCTTCTTTTGAAACTTTAATGAATCGTTATTTATTTCATTACAGAAATTCAGTACACATCACTACTGGTATCAAACCAAGCAGTTTAGTTTTTAAACATAATATTAGAAATAGGTTAGATCTTCTTACCGAAAGAAATGTTAATTCAGATAAAAGGTAATGAACTATGATGGTAAGAGGAATAAGATTTTTAAAGAGGGGGATGTAGTGTTATGTAGAGATTATCGAAATCCTAATAAGAAAGGTTGGGTGGAAGCTAAAATTGATGAGGTTTTAGGTGATAGAATATATTTATGTAAAGTGTTAAAAGATGGGTTTATTTGGAAAAGGCACGTCAACCAAATATTGAGTAGTGACTTAAAACCAGTAAATAGTGATACGAGCTCTACTTTGGCTGATATGTCTGATAATATTATTAATCGTAATGATTGTACTACTTCTGATAAAATGTTTATTCCTTCTTTCCATTCAAATGTCAATGATAATTGTAAAATTAATAGTGAGGATAAGAATAGTTCTACTGATGAAGTTAAAGACACTTGTGAAAGTGCAGTGTTAGTTAGTAGACCAGATAAAAATGTTTTGGTACAGAATAATAAGAAGGATGATAAGATTATAAGTTTAAATGTAAATGAACGACCTAAGCGACAAATTAAAGCACCCGTACGTTTGGATTTATAGGTGGGGTAGATTGTAATATATTAAAGTTAAGTACGGTACTGTGCATTGAATAGTGGGTTGCCTAGGTTAACTTTATAAATTAGAATATTATTCTAGAGTAGACATAGGATAAAAATATATTGTTTTCTCTCTCTTAGTAATGACTGTTTTTGGTAGAAACATGTAAGATTTTAAGATAAAATAAAAATCGGGTTTTTACAAAAGTCATCTCGTGTTTTTTATTCTCCGTATCATATCAAAGATGGCAGCACCGGTCGGAAAGCATTATATCTGCACATATATATGTTATTGTATTTACCCCTATATTGCAAAAGCCCCACTTTACCCTACTTTAAAAAAATCCATAGTTGAACTTCCTGTTTGCAGTGAAGGCGTTGGTTATACAGGTTCAGCTAAGTGAAAAGGTATATAGGCTAGTAAAGCATCAACTAGAGGGACCGATATACACAGTGCGTTGAGAGATTGGGATTTCAGGACAAAAATTGTATCGGTCCTATTCCACTAAAATGGTGCTGTTATTAATAATTGACTTGGGTACTGCTGACACAGAAAACAATACTGTTCAAACATCATACATTTAACACATTTTACCACATATTGTACACTGCAGTTGTTATGAAAATATGAACTTTGGCATTTTTGTCCACATATCAACGCACTGTGAGGTGTGTCAGCTTATTTACATGCCGGAATCATTTATTCAGTCTCCACCTGTTGGTATTCTACACGCGTAAGATTGTCTTTTCTATGCAATGCCTCAACCTTTTGACTTAGCTAATGCTGTATAGTTATACATATAATAATGCTTTTCCAGGGTTACTACAGCTTACGGCCTTGTACGTAAGTTTATTTATCCTTGGAAATCCAAGAAAAACTTATTTTATCATCTAGTTGTACCGTAAAAGTGTATTTCAAAGTTTGGGGTAACTCCAAATCTTTTTTTATTTTTTCACACATGGTAACGTTCGCCGTGCGGTGGTAGACCGTACACGCTCGTATGGAAAGAAAATGACTGACAGAAACTGGTTATATCTGGATATTTGTTATGTAAAGGGGTACTTCTAGAAAAAAGGTATTAACACATAATGTATCAAATCATATGATATAGTGGGAAAAGCCCCTTTTGGAAGTACGGACCTCCTTTTTGTTGTCAATTTTCTTTTCTAGAAGAAAAAAGTAAAAAAGAGGGCCCTGATCTTAAGACACTATATCATGTTATACTGGGAGGTCCCCGGTTTGGGAGTGTGGACCTTTTTTTTGGTGTATGGTACATAATATTATAGGGAGTTTATTTTATTTTTAATGCGAGATTTTTATAGTTTGATATTGTAATTCAATTAATTTTTTATTCTCTATTTTTTCGTTGATGGTATGTTTATATTCTATGTAGAAGAATACTATTTTGAACACAACTGGCGACACCGACGCCGTCATCCTTGAAATTACCAATTATACTAGATATAGAGTATTAGGAATTTAAAAACAGTGGATAATTCTAAATATTTTTGTAAAGATGGGGCATTAAAAACTCCGGTCGTTTTTGAAAGCATTCCTTGAGAGCTTATCTTATTGCTTCCGAAGCATTTGCTCAAAAATCATGTTGTTTATGTCAGCAATGTGACAGCTAGTTTAGCAGCATAGTCCAAAAAAAGTTTTAAAATAAATAGTTAATAAAAAATTAAAAATTGTAGCTATATTTAAATTATGTTCTATTGTTTTGCAGCAATTTCAGTTCAAAAATAATAAAAAGGAGTTTGCTTCGGGAGCCATAAAGTTTGCGCCGTAAGCAATCAAGGAGCAATCGAGTGTTTCCGGTGGAAACCCATCAGTATATTTTTGACTGCTTAATAAAAAAGATAACTCTGGAATATCGGACATGGGTATTTTAAAGAGAGTATGCAAATGAGCCAAACTTCCGCGACAAAAAATTCTTCGTATTTTTAAAAATTGGGATGTTGAGGATGATATCATAAAAAAATATAAAATTACAAATTCCAAAACGTGGACAAGACATCTAAAAGATATAATTTGATGAGCTCTTTATTGCCTATACTGTATAAACTATTTTTAAAGATATATCGGTCAGTAATGCAATAACAAACCAAGCACTATTAGTCATCCAATCCGAAATGTTTACATGCCTGCATTTGCGTTAGACCATCTCCTTTTCACTCATTGCCTGCTTACATTTCTGACTGGCTAATTCTGTATAAAAGCTATGTGGCACCTACATTAAAAGTTATAATGGAAAAATTAGGTGTATATTTTGATTACAACTATAAATTTTTAAAACAGTTTTATTATTAAAATGTAAAATATGTAATGACATGTGCTTCTCTTATTGTCCTTTTATTCCGGTAAACTTTGTCATTTACATGGATAATGCACCATATCATATACGACTTAAATAAAAACTTAATATTAGTACAAAAAACAACAGATTTTTTATTATTCATGCTTTTACAAAATATGTCTACAAAAAAGCTCTTCTTGAAAAAATAAAAAAGTGTGGTCTGTATATCAGGTTGAAAGATGCGACACGCGTTAAAAAGTCCTTAGTATCAGTTTTGTCGTCGTTAATTTTCCCAAGTGACGTATTTAAAAAGTACTTCAATTTGTAGTTGGGACCAAAAACTTTTATTCTGTGCAAAACGGCACATAAAACCATTAAAATAAATATTTTAAAATTAAACATGTTGATAATAATTTAGCACCTGTGTTTTTGCTTTTATTAAAAGGAAAAGATGACAGTGTATTATAAAATTTCTTTTAAAAAATATTTAAAAATAAGATACAACAGATGTAAAATTAACGATGAAGTAGGTATTCTAACCTTAAGCTATTTTTATAAACTTATGGATACCACATAAATAACTTAACATATTAAAATTAAGTTACAAAAACTATACTAAACTATTTGAGTACGCCTATGTAACATGGTTTCAAGCATTTTTTGCTTCTTTAATTTAGTTTGGCAAAAATATAGTTATTTGTATAGACCTATCAGCGAAACTCAGATGGCTTAAGTAGAGCGTAGAAAAATGCGAACAATGTTTTTTATGTGAATTAAAACGTTTAATTTAAAATATGTTAGAATGGGTTGCTCGTAGCGATATTTATTAGATATACGCTTTTTTGTGCCAAAAATATGTGAGAATAAAAATTATCTACTACTATCATAATATACCAAGGAAAAAATATTAATGACACTGTGAACAAAAGCAAAAGACTGTAGGTGGCTCCCTCTACATTTAACAGCAGAAATATAGAGAGCTTTTAATTTCTTACTTTAAAAATCCCTTTTATCATATTTTGTAAAAAAATCCAATAATTAATAAAATATTTAAAAATTATCAAAATAAAATAAAAACTTTGACACCTCTCGAGCACTTTTTGACTAAAGTAAAATACGTTAGATCGTTGTACTTTGGCCTAAGGAGTCTATGGTAACATTTTGTACAGACCCTTTAGAGATACCTTGTATATTAAGGTACTTACCCCTATAAATAATAACGCGATCTATCCAGCTTAATTAAAGAATTTTTTTATAATTTAAAATTCAGAAATAGACCTTTACAAACCCAAATTTGGTATTTATTTAAGTTAAAAGCAATCGTGGCCTAAATGGTACGGCATTGAACCGCATTTCTTTAGAGTCACGATGCTAAAGCTTAATATACATATTGTATTAATAGTCCCTGGGCTAATAATGAAATGGACTTTATGATAGGAACGTTTTTAAAACCTTTTTAGGGGATTCCTTTTGAAGTGTCTAATACCAATATTTATACCGCCATATACAGGGTGTCTTACTGGGAATTTCTTCGATCGATTTCTAGGAAAGTAGGCTTTGGAAAATTTTGAAAGTTTGGTAACGTTCTAAAGTGGATAGGGGACATAAAACTAGACATATTTTGACAGTATTACCATTTTTGGTTATACCGGAAATTAATGTCAACTTCCTTATTTTAAATGGAACATCCTATATTATATTTATTTTTAGATTCTGCGTAAAATTCTAAACATAATTTATGTATAGTATTCTATACCAAAGTTCAACCGTTTTTGACTTATTTTGAATTTTAGGTTAAAAATTACATTTGCGGGCTTTTACATAACCATTAATTTTTTTCCAAACAAAAGCCTTTAATATGAGTTAGGGTTGGGTTTCTCGTAGAGAAAGAAGTACTTTAGTAAACTGTTTTGATATTTTCACAATAAAGAAATACGAAGTGGTCAAAAATAATGGTTTAAATTGATAACGACAAAAACCCTAAAAGACGATTTTTTAAATGGAAACCTCATCTTTTTTACCTTATCCTAATAGGCACCAAAAAAGTGGTACGTTTGTATGGGGATGTCCATTCCAAAATGTATAGTTTTTAAATTAATAAGAATTTATTATTTATCTATTTTCACAATGCTTTTAAGTACGGGGTAGTTGGCTATGGCCCCTCATTTTAAGGCCATGGCCTACCAGAAGCCAAACTTAAGTCGCTCCTAAAAGCATTGTAAGAATAGATAAATATTAAAATCTTATTAGATTTTAAAAACTATACATTTTTGGAATGAAGATTCCTATACAGTTGGTGCTTAATAGGATAAGTTAAAAAAGGGGTGTTTCCATTTAAAAAAAATGACTTTTAGGGTTTTTGTCGTTATCATTTTAACTATTATTTTTGACCTCTTTGTATTTCTTTGTTGTGAAAATATCAATACAGTCTACTGAAGTAGTTCTTTCTCTACGAGGAACTCAACCTCAACTCATATTAAAGGCTTTTGTTTAGAAATAAATTGATGGTTACGTAATAGATTGCAAATGTCATTTTTAACGTAAAATTTAAAATAGGTCAAGAACGGTTAGACTTAGGTACAGAACATAATTCATAAGTTATGTTTAAAATTTTAGACAGAATTTAAAAAATAAATAATATATAGGGTGTTTCATTTCAAATAAGGAAGTTGACAATTACTTCCGGTATAACCGGAAGTGGTAGAACTGTCAAAATATTTTGGTTTTATGTCCCCACCAACTTTATAATGATACCAAATTTTCAAGAATTTTCAAAGCCTACTTTTTAAAAAATCGATCCCACTAGTTCCCGCTGGGACACCCTGTATACAGGAGGCGCTTTTACCCAGCCTGTTAATGTCAAATATTCCGGGTGCCGGGCGGGGGCATTTACCGACAAAATAAGTAAAAACCACCGGTAATAACAAGTTAATTTAGATTTTCGGCGCATTTCATATACGTAATCCTTCTTAAAATTCATCAAAACTGCCGGCGGTCGTTTAGCCAGTGTCTATTTTATATTAAAAATAAAAAAATATTTCAGATCTTTTTAAAATAACCTAGTTTTGGTCGTATTTCATTAATTTCTTAACAGAAAATAAATAAGTCCTTTTTTTCTTTAATAAATGTGTTGCTTGTTTTAAGAATCATTTATCATACTTTCCTTAAAGTTATTCCAAGTACTTTCGATACTTCTACCTGAATTTGGTGTAATATTTCATCTTGGCCAACGTCATTACAGTTCCACAAAAGTAGGAGCTATCCTTTCATAAATCTTTTTCTGTGTTTGTACAGAAATGTTTTAAAGAAAATATTAATGTTGCATAGGACTAAGACAAAAGCGCCGTCTGTAATTCTAAATACTGGGCGACCTTTTAAAAACAAAACAGAGCTTATTTTGGATAGTTCAGGTGATTTAAGGAAAAACGCTTGGACCCGTCAATTTTTGATTTTATAAAAAAAAAACATGTTTGGCCACTTTTACTTTCTAAACTATAGCGGGTGAGACTCACCCCAAAATTTTAAATGAAAAAGGGTTGGAGTGTTACTCCATTCTAAAGGTCTCTCGACCTTGATTACAACTGCCAAGTTTAAAATCTCTGCTATTATTTCCGTTGATATAGCTTGTCAAAATTGTGATTTTATTATTTTTTTAATGTGTAATAGTAAATTATCTTTAAAGTAAGCTACTTTATAGTCAGGGAATTATATTAAGAGTTAAACGATATTTAAAATGAGACATCAAATAATCTTTTTGGCGAGGTGCGATTCACCCTTAAATTTTAGGGTGAGTCACACCCTTGATTATTACCTTTTTTAAAGATCGTTTAATCCTTATTATATTTTTGAGTTTAAAGTAGCTTGCTTTTCGGGGTAATTACACAAGTTCATCAAAATTATCGATAATTTTGCTTAAAAGCGTATATTGCCTAAAAACTATTTTCATAATTTTGGCGAATAAACCCGACTCCGAAGGAGGCAATACATAAAAGCTAAATTATCTGATTATTTTAATGTACAAGTGTAATAAAAAGTGAAACTATCAAATGAAGGAATATTAATAATAAACAACTTTACAGATTTAGTGCCAAAACAAGACATTTTTATACAAAGATGTTTGCAAAATTTATGAAATTCCAAACTGACATATTAAATAAACAATGCTGTTGTTAGAATGTGGGTGTCAAATTCAACAATTAAAAACATAACAGTGCAATTTTCAAATTCTACTACGCTGTAATCAAGCGATAATTGTCGAGTAGACAAATGGATGAGTGTAATTTTCAGGGGTAATTACACAAGTGCATTAAAATTATTGATAATTTTGCTTGAAAGCGTATTGCCTTAAAACTACTAGAGTTTATTTTCATGTCTTGGCGAAAGAACCCGACTCCGAAGGAGGAAGGCTCTTTGGTTGGGAATTGAAAGCTGCCCATATTTTTCCAATAAAATGAAGAGGAACTTTTTGGTGCCTTGGTATAATTTAACTTTAATTAAAGAAATTTTTTGCCTATAGTTTTTGTCTAAAACTGGTATACTTGGTTAATATCAATACGAGCAACGGTTTATGAGATATTTCAGATTAAACGTTTTATACCACACAAAATAAATCCCTCACGCCTTATCTAGGCCACCCGGATTTTTCTCAAAGCTTTTAAAAAATACTACCACACCTTTGAGAAAAATACGGGTGGCCTAGATAAAAGCGTGAGGGATTTATCTTGTGTGGTATACAACGCTTAATCTGAAATATCCCATAAACGGTTGGTCGTATCGATATTTACTGGGTATACCATTTTTAGACAAAAATTATAGGCATATGAAATTTTTTATTAAATCCATATTATACCAAGGCACCAAAGAGTTATGTTATTTCAATAAAAGCATGGGACTGCAGGTGGCTTTCTCTGAATTTTATGGGGAAAATATGGGCGGCTTTCGATTCCCAACCCTGACAAACCCCTCAATACATAATTTGGTCAAAAAATGTATAATTAAAAAAAATTAAAATAACCAAAATAGCATTTAAACTTTAACACCCTGTATTTCCAAAACGGTCAACTTTTGAACAAAGGTAAATTACGTTAGATCATTATATTTTGGCCCAAGGAATTTGTGGTTGCATTTGGTACAGACCTTTTAGAGACCACCCTGTATAAAATTTAGCTTTAATAAAATAACAAAAGTTAAGTTTTAATTCATTACCCTTTGGCACCTGGTACCTCCCAAAGCCACTATGACTTAAGCTTCATAGTCCACCATTGCTTCTACCAATGTTGGGAGCATGCACTAACAGTATTTCAGTTTTTACAAAATAACGTTCGTTTGCCGCTCACGGGTTCTTGGATTATAAAAACATCTAAACAAGAAATTTCTTTTTAACACCAGGTGGTTTAATTGACTTTTTAAAGTTTAATGTGTTTAAATTTTACTTAAACTAAATTTAATAACATAATTTTAAATTTTAAAAGAGACACCTTAACGTGCAATCGCACAATTTTTATTTTTAAAAGTAAAAACACGTTGTTAATAAAAATAAAGGACATATTCTACATCAGAAAATATAAAAAAAATTTTGTTCTAAGATACAGGATGTTAAACTTTAAAAAAAAATTCAAAAACACTAATCTTAGCAAAAATTGTTACACTGGATATAAGCCCTGTTTAGAAAAGTATTTACTATTTTTATCACATAATTGCAAATAAAAATAATAAAACCTTATTTTTAAAGGAAAATTTCCCCGCAATGCTTCTTTTATTGTCTAAAAATACATATGCGGTTAAGTGGTTTTTATTATTATTTTTTTTAATTTAACAATATACGAAAAAAATGGGAGACATAAAATCTATATTTTTTAGTTGCTTAATCTAAAAAAATCACAAAAATTATACACACATTACACGACGTGTCGTGGCAAAAGTAGTGGTCGTGGTAACCTTAAAATGCACCAAGCCGATCTGGGTGCTGTTTATATGGGGACCATATCTATACAAGAAAAGAAACACTTTGTTAAGAAATAAAAAAAATATTTACAAATTTAAAATTGTAAAATCTGTTACTTTACAATTATTGTTACAGAGAAGGATTCCATAAAAAAAATTATCATGTAATTTTTTTATATTTCCATACATTATTTAAATGGAAAAGTTTGGCCTAATTGCTCATTTTTAAATATTAAAATAAATATAACTTGTTATTTTAATTTTTCCAAAAAATGTAAATTTTTCGCTAAAAAGTTAGTTAAAAAATTATTATGTCTTTTATTTATTTTTTAATCAGCATTTTATTCTGAACATGATTCTGCAAAAAAATTTCATGCGAATAATTTTTGATACATTGGCGCCCATACAACCTAGTCTAATATGAAATGACTACTTTGAAAAATGGTTTGTGTTTATTTACGCGAAAACCGTTCACCAAATAAAAAAAAATGCTATAGATCAGATTTATTTTAAACTAAACGGAAATCCATTTTTTAAAGGAAAGTGCAGTGGTGTACAATTGGTTTAATTTCTTTAAAAAAAACCGCAAATCCGTTACGGATGGCAACCAGTGAAAAATAAAATTTCTTCTGGTACGTCAAAAAATTACTTTAAATGCATACAAAACCTCTTTTCAATTTCTTCAAAAATACCTGTTTCGGTATAAAAGTTATTATAAAAACGATAATTAATATAAAAGTTATAATAAAAAAAAGATTATTAATTAATGTTTGAATATCCTCCTAGTTTCAGTAGTAGGACGTTTAGCACATACTTCTCCTTTTATGATTTTGTTTAATTAACTTTCATTGTAAAAACACCCTTAAGTTTGTCGGTAGAGTTACTGAATACCATGAATAAGATATTTTATGGTCAAGGATCCTATCTCCTTTAAATTGACGCATTTGTTGCATTTTTGATGCCTTTAAAGAAGGGCTGTTCGTCCTATTAATGATCCTTTACTTACTCAAAAGACTTCCTTCTTCGCCCATCGTCGAGCTGTGAGAGATCTATCGCTCTTCTATAGATACTTTTACGGTTTGCTCCGACGAATTATCCAGTATAGTCCCTCCTCTGCAGTTCCCAACAGGGAAACTCGTGGTTCCGCGCGTACCATCCCTATACAGTCTTCAATTGACAGTCCCCGAACTTTATTTCCTTCGTTCGTTCTTTTATCCCTAGAGTTTCTAGAGACTGTGGAACCTGCTGCCAGCGGAGGTCTTTCCTTCCCCCCCCAAATCTTCAAGTTTTTAAGTCCCGTGTTAACAAACTTCCTCTTCATTCTGCTTAAGACACCTACTTCTGCATGTTAGTATTTAGGCTTTCAGCCTTCGTGGATTGTCCAAAGATAAAAAAAAAGCACGATCTATAAATAGGCTATCCATTTTGTGCATAAAAGCTGAATGGTGGAAGAAATTTTATTGTAACGATACTAACATTTTAGAATTTTTAAAGTGGATTTAAAATACATGTTGAATTTAAAATAAAATAATGTTTAATATGATTTTAATAAATTAGATTATTATAAAATTTGACATAAGATTGGCGCAATGTTCCCCCCAACTCATTATACTGTTTTAAGTGTAATTTATTTAATTTTATATTTACAAATATTGATTAAAAATATATTTACATTCATTTTTAAGTTCACTTCTTTTGTTAATAAAGGTAGACAGTTGATAATATGTAACGCTGAGAAAATTAATTAATAAGGTGCATTCATTTTCAAATTTATTTTGCCCCACCCTTGACAGGTTCTTTTACGTAACAAATTTCCAAAATCTGACTTTTTGTTAAGTTTTTATAAATAAAAACTTTAAATAATATCAAGCACAAATTTGGTATTAAACGGCCCACTATACAAAATTTAATTTTAAAATTTAAAACATCAAATTAGGGTCTAAAACTATTAGGTATTATATACTTTAAAAAGCTTTCACCCATAATGTAATATTAATAAATATACAGGGAATTTTTGTTTTATTTGTTTTCTGGAAGATTAAATTTAAACAAAATGTATTGTAAGTAACTTAATATTGAATATTTTATTATTTTATTTCTTTTAAAGTAATAACTTTTATTATATTGTGTAAGAGCAGAATAGTTTTCATAATATATAAAGTTTTAATTTTCTTAAAATGTTAAATTAACTTTTAAATTTTATTCTGGAGAAAAGCCAAATAATATTTTGTTTAAATATACAAGAGTGTCTCATAGAGAAATCATAAATTTTGTTTATATCTCGAAAAAGAGGGGTCCCAAAATAAAAAAACGTATTTTACGATGTATGTCAAAAACGAAGAGGCCATAACAACACATTGCAACAACACTTTTGCGAAACCGCAGTCTATATTTTTACTTAATTGCTTAAAGAGTCCCCTGCAATTTGCAACGAAATCCGGTCACCCTGTACAGTATAATCATACATTTTAAACTAATTTGTTCCATTTTTTGCAGGAAATGTGTTTCGTAGATAGCAGCCACTCCTACTAGAAAGAAATCTCTCAGAATGTAGCCAACCACCTGATCTTGTGCCGCTGGGCAGTCGCTGACCTTCTCTAGTAGCTTGTCGCCTGTAATGCCACTCGGAGCCGTCTATGAGGTCAGCCAAGAGTGGTCCTCGCTGGGACCTGAACCATGGGATATGTGGACCCCGCTGAAGTGATGTAATTGTGTTGTACAGCGTCAATCTTGCATCTCTGTTGCTATCGCTCTTGATGGGTAAGTTATTAAAGAAAATTAGGATTTTTGCATTTAACCCAATTAAAATAGGTTAGTGTACGGAAGAGTGGGCAAACCTCGTGCCAAGGTTCAAAAGAAATTTTATAAGCGAATCTTAAATTATTTAATACAATAAAGTTGTACGACTAGAGGGAGGAGGCTAATGGCAATGTATCAAAAATGACACTAAAGTTGTTGATAATTGAGCTTCAGAATATTACCGATAGAGGCGCACGCTGTCGAAGCGCTACTAAAAATACATGTTTTCTTATGAGCGTTTCCTGGTTTTTATTTATTTTTAAGTTGATTATAGCCGATATAGAATTTAAATAATTATATACATAGATAATATACAGTATACTTAAAATTCATTATTGCTTTGTGCCGCAAAAATTCGCAATTGGCGGTCATCAATGATATATTATTTCTCCAATAGTGCCGCTAGTACAAGTTGATCCACTAACTAAAATTATTTCATTTTATTATTAAATCTGATTTATATAACGATTTAGCTTTAATACTTGCCCTAATAAACCAATTGAAAATTTTAGTTTTTGTCAAAAATAAGAAATCTTGTTAATTAACTTTTGCCCGTATATCTTTTAAAAAAAAATTCTATAAACCCTAAACCACTTTATATTGTAAGGCAATTAAATATATATTTTTATTACTGAAAAAATGTTGTTTGACATGTCTAATAAGTTGTTTATTTTTATTATTAAATCTGATTTATTAAACGATTTAGCTTTAATACTTAATAAACAAATTGGAAATTTTAGTTTTTGTCAAAAATAAGAAATTTTGTTAATTAACTTTTGCCCGTATATCTTAAAAAATGTATTGTTTTGATCAACCCTAAACCACTTTATATTGTAAGGCAATTAAATATATTTTTATTAATGAAAAAATGTTGTTTGACATATAATAAGTTGTTTTTTTATTATTATTAAATCTGGTTTATTAAACGATTTAGCTTTAATACTTGCCCTGTTAAACCAATTAAAAATTTAAGTTTTTGTCAAAAATAAGAAATCTTGTTAATTAACTTTTGCCCGTATATCTTAAAAAATGTATTTTTTTATCAACCCTAAAACACTTTATATTGTAAGGCAATTAAATCTATTTTTTATTAATCAAAAAATGTTGTTTGGCCTATAATAAGTTGTTTCTAGTTATTGAAGTAAAAATGGAATGAAACAAAAGTTTTTTAAATATTTTTATTAACAAATCACAGTTTTTATAACTTTCTTAACTGTCTGATTTTCTTCTTTCTACCTTCGTCAATCCTGTTGTTCCAAATAAAATGCATTCTACTAACTAAATAGAAGCATATTATCGCAGATGTCAATTCCGCTTCATGCTCACTACAACCAACACGGGAAACATATATATCTCTTCTAATTTCGACAATATTGTGGCAAAAGTGCCCTAAATTCAGTGCGGTTCTTGACATGGGTCATATCGTCGCTGTTATTACGAAGGGGCCTATCTCGATATTTGGCGAAAATGAGTTATACCCATTGTTACACAAGGAAAGACCATATTTATGTTAGTACAAACTTGCATATCCTAATACTATACCAAAATGTAATTAAATTAAGATAAGGTCAGCGGTATAGGCAAAACAATGATACCAGTTTACTTTAAAACACTCTCCTGAAAAGTTGTAAATATCGAGATAGGCCTCATAATAACTACTTGGGAAGTTTAAACTATTCTTCAAAATATTATCTAATTTATTTTGTAATGCTGCAGTGTCATTTTCAGGGTCAAGAATATCTTCAACATTCATCAGCGTTTTGAGTATTTCTGATCCTTCCACATTACTTCCCTTGGGTGGTTTAACAAGTGAATAAGTACACATTAATCGAACATTTGTACAAAGAGTCTGGAGTCTGGATGATCATTAGACCCACATGCACTTCTTATCAACCTAAAAAATCTCTAAAACAGAAATCAGCACCTGTATTCTGTAACTCGATAGAAAAGAAATTTCCTGAAATTGCCATATGATTTACATAGCATAGAAGGAAATTTCTTCTCTATCGTTATTACAGAACTACGGGTGCAGTTCTATTTAAATAGAAATATTTGAACTGTCAACGTACCTCCAACGCATCTTGATTTAACTTTGCTGTCATCAAATACTTGTATCCATGATTTTCACAGAGAAAATTCATAATACCAAGAGTAGTTTTCAAAGTAACAATTATACCATGAAATGTACTATCAAATAGGAAATGGATGTTATCTGCTTTAGCATATACTTCCCATTTACAGATATACTCTAGGAAGTCCTTGATAAACTATAGATACATACTCCATTAAAATGCATTCGATTCAGTACTTAGAGTTAGCAAACCTGTTTTTTTACAGATCCTTTTTTCAGAATTCGGCCTTGTGGTCTTCTTGAGCTCATTATTTCAATGAGAGGGGATATATGTGTACTAAATTTTACATGTTGATCACAGTCAATTAGATTAACGTGTATTTTATTTATAGATTTTCATTGCTGCAGCTGTTCGTTTACTAAAAACTATAAATATAAAGAGTGTTCACTTAAAAACTTACCACTCAAATTACCTCCAAAAAAGAAAGATTTAAGAAAATCGCCGAAACACGTCAACATATGTATGAGCTTTAAAATGATGTACTTATCACTCGACCCCCTTTCTCATTTAAGAATTTCGGCTGGTCGCCCTGATGGTTAAGGGGTTAAAGGGGCGCTGTCCAAATTTTTGGAAAAAATGTTCCCCCTCGAAAAGCGTATTTCGGCGATTTTCTTAAATCTGTCTTTTTTCGCAGATAACTGAGTGGTACTTTTTAAATGAACACTCTGTATATAAAGGTATTTTGTTCTTCAGATTTATTTTTGACACACTCTATAAGCTTTACCAATATTTATTTTCCTGATAGTGTTTGGGGTCAACATCATTTACGGATAATTTAGAACTTACAGCAAATCTTCAAGGCTAAACTATTAGGATTGTCCACTTTAACAACTGTGTTCCAATGTTTTACCTTAACAATGCCATCAGGAGTCTATAAAATATAAGAGATCTAAGATTAGTTAATATTTCCAATTCGTAACTCTAATTAAAAATGTATATCCACATAATAACAATTACCGAAAACAGTTTTAAAGTCTTTAAGAACTATGTTTACTATAATTATTAATAACTGTTTCTATCATAGTCCGAGTCCCAATATTTTGGTTTAAACCATAATGTCTCAAAAATATAAGAATAATTTTAAAAAGATACAATTAAAAACCGAATAAATTAAAAAAAAATCTTAGTGATCTGGTCTGTTCAAAATTTTAGGTTATGTAAGTAATCTACGAAAACTTATAAACTAAAAATAATGTCCAGTTTAACGTAACACACTGCAGAAAAAAATACTTTACTAAAAACGTGGTTATAAAGAATCATCATAAAATAAAGGCTAAATTCTACTTACATTTGGTGCTTTGAAAAGACTAGGGTTAGGTAAACCTGCTTCTTTCCTTGCCTTTATATCTGAAGGATATCCAGTTTTACAACCCGGCACAAAGCAAAATCTTTTTGTGTATATCCTTTTATCAGTCATATTTACAAATCACTTTTAATTTCTCCTAAATATGGGTAAAAACTAACAGTTTTTGGATACTTTCCATTAAACACTTAACAAAATAGTATCGCAAACTACCCGAGCGCCACGAACGGCCAACCAGTGAAACGCTTTAAAAGTATGGCCAGAATTTTGAAATTACGCCATTGCCCATTGCCCTCCTCCCCTCTACATGGCAACAACTGTCAGACTTAACTGTCAATCTGACACTGTTCATAAAATTTATTTTCAGTATACTTTGGCAAATCATCATGAATAAACTTACGCTTGACCAACGTTACCAAATTATCCAAATTTACTTTGAAAATCAGTCATCAGTTCGCCAGACTCATAGAAGACTTCGTGAATTTTATGGGCCACACGATCGTCCATCTGAGTTACTAATTCGTCGTACTGTGGATAGATTTCGTACCACGTACTCTTTACACGATGTGAAAACACCACTACGTCGAAGGAATGTGCGTAATGAAAGAAATATTGCCGCTGTGCGTGAAAGTGTGGAAGAGAATCCAAAGTTATCCATTCGTCGTCGGTCGCAACAAGTTGGGCTCTGTCCGTCAACTACCTGGCAAATTTTGCGGAAAGATCTTGATCTATACCCCTATAAGATCCAACTGGTGCAAGAATTAAAGCCGCAAGATCATGGCTTGCGTCGTCGTTTCGCTAACTGGGCATTAGGACAGCTGGAAGGTGACCCGTTGTTTTATCGTAAGATTCTGTTTAGCGACGAGGCTCATTTTTGGCTTTCTGGATTTGTGAATAAACAAAATTGCCGGATATGGTGTGATGCTAATCCACAGGAAATCCAACAGACTCCATTACATTCAGAAAAAGTGACCGTGTGGTGTGGTTTACATGCTAATGGGATCATCGGACCTTATTTTTTTAAAAATGAGGCTGGACAGAACGTTACGGTCAATGGAGAACGTTACCGAACCATGATTCATGAATATTTGTTTCAAAATATGGATGATATTGATCCAGACGAGATGTGGATGCAACAGGATGGCGCTACATGCCACACGGCGAACGAAACTATCGCCTTGTTGCAAACAAGGTTTGGCGACAAATTAATTTCGAGAAATGGACCTGTTACCTATCCACCCAGATCCTGTGATGTGACGCCCCTAGATTATTTTCTGTGGGGCTACGTCAAGTCATTAGTGTATGCTGATAAACCAGCAACGATAGAAGCCTTAGAAGCCAACATTACTCGTGTTATTCATGATATACGACCGGAAGTACTCGAAAAAGTCACTCAAAATTGGACTAAAAGAATAGCCTATCTGGTAGACTGCCGCGGTGGCCACATGCCGCAAATAATTTTTAAACGTTAATGTAATAAGTTGTTCTTTTACATAGCATTATGTTTTCGATCACAATATATTTACTTTCATATTTTTTATAGATTAAAGTTATATCATCGTTAAAAAAACACCCTTTACTATGGTTATTTTATATATTTTATACTTTGTCTTGTTTCTGACAATAATGATCAGTGACACTACTAGACATGATGAAGTAGCCAGTGATGTAGTTAGAGTTATTCTAAATTTAATATTGTTCGAGATACGAATCAAACATAAATTATATTTTTTTTAAATGGAACACTGTTTATGAATTTATATCATTAAATTATTTCGGTTAGGAGCTTTTTAAAAATATATAATATTTTATGGTTATATCAATGGATATTCTTAATAAAAGCTGTTGTACGCGGTTTTCTACTATATTTATGATTTTTCCAAAAATCATTGATACAGACTAACTTTGGACACTATCTATACAGACTGACAGATTTTTCGACAAGAAGACATTTTTAAAAAAAATTTTGATTGTTAAAAAAATTTATTTCACGAATTTGGTATATAGCGTTTGCAAAAACTAAGAAAACATGATTTTCTACAAGAGTAAACTACCTTTATTTTTCATTTTTAGGCAAAATGTCATAAGAAAAGTTTATTCAGAATAATGTTGGTAATTAATAACCACAATAATACAAAATTTTATTAAACTCCATAATTTGTCGAAAATGCCTCCATCATATTCGTTTACAGCTAAAAAATTGTGTTGTGTAGAAATTTGGAGTAGGAAGTTGGTTGAAAAGTACATTATAAAAGTTCTTTAAGTCATTTTATTATATAAATTTTAAAAAATTAATTTTTGATGACTCCAAAATAGGTTTTATGAATCTTTTGATACCCCTGTAAAGTTAATAAAGTCATTCAAAATGGTATTAAAAATAAATTTTCTAAATGATATTTTTAGAAAGGTTACTCTTGGAGAAAAATCATGTTTTTTAAGTTTTTGCAAACCCTGTATACAAAATCTACATTTTCTCTTCGTGAATCCTATTTTCTTAGCAAGACAAACATTTTTATGAAAATTAAATTTTTGGTCTTTTTGTCCTCTTGTTAACCCCATTCGTGAACAGTCGTGTATATCTACCTATCATGAAGGGTGTCCCTAAAATAAGGGGTGATTCATTTGGAAGTACTTCTTTTATTTTAAAATTTTAAAAAAGTATCTGTATTAAGTTATATTTATTATCTTTCGCAAGAACTATAATTTACAATTATGTTTAAAAGATTATGGCTTTCAAATGTTGACCTTAACTGCGTCTAACATGGTCTGTTCTTAAGCTCCAATTTCCGAGCTCTAAATTAATTCGTCAGAATCACGACGTACACTCTAGTACTACTGCAGCTCTGCCATATTTTCTGCACTACGTGCTGAATATGGCTCATTTGGTCAAGAATTATCCAATAATAAAAATAACAGTTTAAATTTTTGTGATGGTACGATTATGCCTGGACCATAAGTTGCCCGTAGCGCACGAAACACATTTCTCGGAAAATGATGATTTTCATAATATAGTTTAAAAAGTTTTAGACATTTTGCCGGGGAATAAGTCTTTCTAGGATAAATTTGTCAAACAATACTAAGCACGAGTTTATAATTTGGACCCTCTTATCTATCTAAAAATACCCACTAGAAAAGTACCTCTAAATAAATCACCCCTTACAATATGTTTCATGAGGAAAGGAAGAAACCAACAAAGTGTACATCCTAAGATAAGGGGGCGGGAGGTTATAAAACTGGCCTTACAAAACACTTAGGTTTTTAAAATAATGAAAAATAAATTTTAAAAAACATACCTTTTAAAAGATATTTTGGTGTTATATAAAGCATTGTGTTCTAATTTATTAAATTATAAAGTTTAATATAAAATATTTTAATAAAACTCTTATTTTTAAATTATTAAAAATCTGTTAAAATAAATTATTAAGCCGTTAAATTAATCACATTCATGATATACCTTTAAAATGTTACAAAGAAAATAACAATGTTACTACCCACACAGTTTTACATATTATATTAAAGGAATGATTTCCCCAATTTTCCTGTTGGGTTTTTAAATTAAAAAATGGATTAAGAAAATAGATTTTAGGTATAAAAAAAGCAATTCAGTGTTTTTTATGGAGCTGCTAAACGTAAATAATAAGAGAATTAAATAAATATAATGGAATAAGAGTAAGAAAAATCTTTAAAAACTAGTCTATTTAGTTAAAGCTTAAAAGTAAAAACAGTGATAAAAAACATTTTTATAAAATGTAGAATCTAGATTAGTTCTATTTGGTGTAATATGGTGATCATAAGTAAATCTAATTATATTATGAATACAACTTTAAACTGAGTGTTTGGATTTTAAAAACAATATTTTAAAATAAAAAAATTTTAATTGGCCACTTTTTGCTTTCTTTTTAGAGTAACTGATAATTTTGTATAATAAATTAATTTGTGAAATAATTTTTTAAATATTATTCTCTAATTGTAGCTGCACCAAAACCTTTCTAGTTTTAAATAACGCTTTAAAATCTAATACTTTTTTATAAAAGATACAACCCCTAGTTTTTTAATTTTCAAAAAGTTATTTATTTCTAATTTACTTAAGCCATATTTTGTTTTAAAGGATAAGACTTGTCAGCTTTTACCTTGTTTTGTCCTGTAAAACGTTTATGAAGTAATAAAACCATTGACCCGTTGAGGAAAGCGGGAAAGCTTAAGGTTTCGAGATTTTCCATCAGTTTGTTTGGAGTTTAATACAGTTTTGGATTTAAGCGATTTAGCGGATAACATTTATTAATTGAGCTTACGAATAATATTTTAAGAAAACACGGAAAAAAACACTAATATGCTTGTCAGTCACTCGTAAAGTATGTTGTTAGGACGGTTCGCAAATTTTTAAAGACAATGCAGTTTTTTACACGACAAGTTGTACAACTCAAGTGAGATTCGACGGTCGAAACGATAATCACAAAAAATAGTGGCGTTGTCTTGTAACAAATTTTACGAGAAATTGGATATGTATATGGCCAAAATTCTATGCACTTTGTTGCACGGAATGTCTGTAATATTGTCTATACAACTTGTATACAACAAGTTGCATAGTCTGTAGGCCGTTTTGGATTTGTTTAAAAACATTTTTTAAGAATACATTTATAGTTAAAAATAAGTATTTAATTGGTTAATACTATTATAAAAAAAATATTTATTAAACAAAAAGTTAAAATTTTAATTACTTTTTCATGCATAAGCAGTTACAAAATACACTTTCCAACGAAATTGCACATAATCGATTTTTTTCATGAGCTTCAATACAAAAATGTTTTAATTTAAATGGCCATATCTTCTTTAATAATAAAGTTATCAAGACAATTAAAAACAAAATGTGTTTAGCTATAACTTTGGCGTAACCGTTTTTATTTATTGTTAACAATACATCCTACAGAGTAATTACAAATTTTTGAAAACAAGGAATAAGTTTTAATCGCTTTGTATCATGTGGTGTTAAAAGGGAGTAATCAAATATGTGATTATAAAATATTAGAAATAAATAAGGGTATAATTTATTTACAAATAGCATTACTCCCTTTTAACAGCACATAATATTATTAAATGGGGATTTTTTTCAAAAACTCTTATTTACCATGTGAGAATGTATTATTAAGAGTAAATAATAACGACTATGCTTAAGTTAATGCTTAAGCTTTTCCTAATGTTTTCTTTTTTAATTGTCTTGATAACTTTAATATTAATTAAATAAATTAAAATTACATTTAAATTAAAGTATTTTTGTAATAGAGCTCACAGAAAAAAACGAGCATGTGTGATAATTTTGTTAGAAAGTGTATCAAATATTTATCAAGTTATTTATTAAGGTAATTTATTTTACCGCTTTTATTCTAAAAAATATTATTATCCATTGCATTGTAAAAATATTTTTAAAATCAACTTCAGTTTTGTTCAAAAACCCAAACTTTTATGGTACACTTTATTAATTAATAAAATTTTCCGTTTTTTTAAGTAATGTTTTCTTGATTATGAAACATCCTGTCTCAAAGGCTATTTCTATAATACTTTTTGCATTTCAGATAGAGCAAACATGTCTAAGAAAACTTTTTTTTAACTCATCCCAAAACTAATAATTAAAACAATACAGAAAGGTTAAATCTTTCCGTTAAACACTGTATAACAAGTTTTAAAGTTTACATAGGTCTTTTTAGTAAGCAAAAAATGAAAAAATAAAAAAAAGCATTAAATATTATTATTTTCTTTTGTCATTTTAAAGCACCACTTTATTACTGTTGATACGACGCCCACAACTAAATGTGAGTCATAGGTTGGATATTGTAAATGTAAATTAGAATAACTGAATATATGATGCACAGCTCTTTAAAAAGTAACAACGACCCTTTACCTACTTTGTGGTTTTAAATTATCTAAGAACTTATTTGCTGGTCGAATGTGTTTTGTTATATTTACAATTGTAATGGATTATTTTTAGAGTTGCCAGATGTCCGGTTTTCGACCGGATAGTCCGGTTTTTCTAATATCTGTCCGGTCAGGAAAATCTTAGAAAAACAGACAACAGGATGTACGGTTCTGTGTGGAACTTTAATTAAAAAATCAATAATTTAAGAAATTTTTTTAATAGTGCAACACCA
>JACEGR010002757.1:0-120254 GCA_014170235.1 Listronotus bonariensis
AATAAAACTAAGTTGATAAAATGATGCGTGCCGATAAAACTTGAAAAGGAGTCCCGATATGATAAAGGGATTTATATAGTGTGATAGCCCTTTATCCCCCTCGAACAAGAAAGTTCCCGTTTTACCCTAAAGGGCGTATTTTTAAAGATATAAGGACTCTTCCAACCCTTCAACTTGGAAATTAAGTGTAGTAGCGCCATCTGTTGTCGAGTATTTGAACTTCATTTAGAACAACGGTTATTTGGGTCTCATATCAACTCCCGAGCGAAGCCGGGAATCATAGCTAGGATATAATAAAACCAAGTTGATAAAATGTGCGTGCTGATAAAACTTGAAAGGAGTCCCGATACGATAAAGGGACTTATATAGTGTGATAGCCCTTTATCCCCCCTCGAACAAGAAAGGTCCCGTTTTACCCTAAAGGGCGTATTTTTAATGATATAAGGACTCTTCCAACCGTTCAGCTTGGAAATTAAGTGTAGTGGCGCCATCTGTTGTCGAGTATTTGAACTTCATTTAGAACAACGGTTATTTGGGTCTCATATCAACTCCTGAGCCAAGCCGGGAATCAGCTAATAATTTATAATAATAGTTTAGCACATATGTATGTTATTACGCGACTTCTTTTTTGTTATAATTTTTAACTTTTTAGTGAGTTTTATTAATTTTTTTTAATGTTTAATTTTTGCTTTTTAGTTTGTTATTGTTACTATTAAATCGGTAAACATACACTAAAAACACTACTAGTACCTGTTTTAGTTCGGTAAATTTTACCCGAAGGATGTCGATTCTGAATGCGCCCCTGATCTCTTCCTTTTATTTGAGCATATTTCCGTCTAGAGGCAGCTTTGCTGCACGAAAACGTACGCAGAGAGAAAAATTTGGTCTAGCACCTTTCTCTCTTGCAATCCTGACTTGGTTTTTATGGAACCAGTGGCAGTGCACTCTTTCAAATGAAAAAAGAATTTTTAAGTCGGTCCACTAACTCCAGAGTAATCGCGTAACATACACAACATACAGTTGAAATGAAAACCTCCTTCTTTTAAAGTCGATAAAAAAAAGTAGCTCGACGGCCAAAAAATTGTATTGTTTATCCGAAGTACGCGGTGGTTAGCGGAGGGCATTTATAAAAATTCGCTAGTGCCGTCTGGTAAAAAATAGGATTGCAACAGAAGTAAATTATAGAAAAGGTTTTTTGTCTTTGAGTTTATTTTTGAATTTATTTGTGTTGTTGTGTCTTTTTATATAGTTTTATCAAATATTGCATACTTTATTTTTAAACCACTTGCACTGCCGCGGTGGTCCCATAAAAAAGTCAGAATCGCGAGAGAGAGAAAGGTACGATACCTTATTTTTTTCTCCTTGCCATAAGTTGTTCATGCGGAAAAGCTGCCTATAGATAGGCATAAGCTCAGATAATAAAGAATATAGAAGAGATCAGGGATGCATTCAGAATCTACCATTTCTCACCTTGGGGTAAAAATAATAAAATAAAACTCTACTAAAAAGTAAAAATAAAAGAAATCGGATATACCGGGTGATGCATCGCCGGTCGGGACATAGGAAATCCCATGTTTAATGAGGTCAAAAATTTTATTGGGGTTTATTGAGAGCATGCAAATCTACGTCCATGGTAAAAACTTTAGATTTTTCGGTTAACCCGTTTGCTAGTTAGATGCTAATATATTTTTAAAAATTGTTACATTGTTATCGCCTCATATTTATGAACAACAATACAAATACCAGTTAGCGTGACATAACGTTGTCATTTTGAAATTTAGTGCTTTATTATTATCAAAAAATTGTAGAGCGAAAAGATTAACCATGAGTTACCAAAAGGTGTCAGACATTTTCGCTACTCAGTATCTGAATAGACCGATACCCGGAAAATCAACAATCGATAGGACTATCAAAAAATTTGAGACCAAAGGCACAGTGATAAATAACTGCAAATGTAAAGCTAGGGAGTATCAAAGAGAAGAAAATGTAAGAGATGATAGAGACTTGGAAAATTTATTGCACGTGGAAGAAAATCAAGGGAAGGTGAGTACAAGGAAACTTCAGGATATCATAGGAAAAGATCAATCAACAGTGCTCCGGATTTTGAAAAGGCATAAATACATTTCATACAAATATGAAAGACATCAAGAGCTAAGGGATGGGGATGAAATACGACGGCACGAATTTTGTTTTGACATGATGGAAAGGGCAAACATGGACAGGGAATTTTCGTTTAACTGATAAGTGCACATTTACGTTAAACAATGAACCCAATCATCAAAATTACCGGTACTGGAGCAAAGAAAACCAACACAGATTTGTCGAAACGAGGACGTAATATCCACAAAAAGTAAATTTTGGGGCGAGGATTTTCGGACAACATACTATTGGACCATTTTTCTTAATCAAAATTTAAATGCAGAATTTTATTTGGAACTACTCGAAGAACTAATTTTACCCACTTTGATGTATCCAGGGAAAATTAGGAAATTTGATACTAAATGGATGGCTGCCCAGCACATAATACCCTGGCTGTTCGGGAATATTTACACAATGCTTTTAATGGAAATTTTATTGGCCTACATAACACCATAAATTGGCCAGCCAGGTCTCCTGATCTTTCGCCAAATGACTTCTTCCTCTGAGGGCCATTTAAAAAGCATGATATACAAGGATAAAGATTACTCTAATCTAGATGAGTTAAAAAATGCCATTTCTGCAGAATGCAATAAAATTTCAATTTACCAGTTAGCCAATGTAAAAGACAATTTTATGAACGTCTGGGTTATTGTCTAGCAGTCAATGGAGAAATATT
Source organism: Listronotus bonariensis (assembly GCA_014170235.1). Lineage (NCBI taxonomy): Eukaryota > Metazoa > Arthropoda > Insecta > Coleoptera > Curculionidae > Listronotus > Listronotus bonariensis. The sequence continues at coordinate 2,816 of JACEGR010002757.1, forward strand.
TGAAAATTTTTCTAAATCTTAAGATTATTTCCAACATATTAATTATTGGAATATCATTAATAATTTATTGAAGCATGTAAATATTATAAATGTCATAAGTTCTTGAAATTTGTTACTCTAGTTTAGTTTGACTTAACTTAATTTGTTTGTATAAATACAACTTTAATCTTTTCACTGTACAATTTTTTGATAATAATAAAGCACTAAATTTCAAAATGACAACGTAATGTCACGCTAACTGGTATTTTTATTGTTGTTCATAAATATGAGGCGATAAAAATGTAACAATTTTTAAAAATATATTAGCATCTAACTAGCAAACGGGTTAACCGAAAAATCTAAAGTTTTTACCATGGACGTAGATTTGCATGCTCTTCAATAAACTTCAATAGAATTTTCTCTAAAATAATTAGGGGAGCCAATAATTGACCCCATTAAAACTTACATGGGATTTCCTATGTCCCGCCCGGCGATGCATCACCCGGTATGTGCTCAAAACTACTCAATGTTAATAACTAAATAAACAATAGCTCTATTACCATTTGTTTTTACCCGACTTATTTTTTTAATTTTTTTTATCTTTTTAGTAACATTTATTAACTTTTTTGAAGTCGGTTTAAACTTTTTAAAATGTTTATAGGCATATTTCTTTACTAAAATTTATGTAGCAATCCCGGCAGGCGCTGATACATCATCATAATAAAACAATTGAATGTTATTGTAGATCCAAGCCCATTTTTTAAGGATTGCGATTTCACCCTTTTAGTTCCTTGTAGTAGTGCCCCCTGTAAAATAATAATTCTGTAAAGTAATGTTTGTCCTGAGGATATAAATCTATCCTAGATAAGTCGCAGCTTATCTCATTAGTTTGCGTCAAAGTATCTTATATTTCATTTTAAATGTAAAGTTAACAGTATTTACGTCTTAATTAATTAGATAAACTAAAAGTAAATAAATTTTGCGCATGGGGTATTTTTAAGTTAACTGTTTATCCAAAAAGATAAACATGTGTATAGTGACAGTGCTATTAATTACTTTGTTTTGTGTGGATTTCATTAAGTTACCGCCAACTTCAAGATAAAAACTTTAATGCATATTGTAAGGCGGAATACTTTAATCCAGGGCTTCCCAAACTGTGCGTCCCGACGCCCTGGAGCGTTGCAGTGTCATTCCAAAGGCGTCGCGTGTTGAAGTGTGGAAAAGTGGATTCGATATAGAAATTAAATGTTTTTTTCAAAGTAAAAAAAAGTAAAAAAAATTAATTAGGTTTTTTTGCTCTTTAACTTTTTTAGAATAAGATAAAGAAATTAATTTATAATTGCTGTCCTAGTCCCAATGATACATCGGGAGGGACGCAAAGTAAGGGAAAAAAGTTAAACTGAAACTTGTTACCGGAAGCCTTTTTTTATTTTTTTATAGATTTAATGAAATTTATTGTTTTTTTTTATTATCGGGAGTTGAGTTGGGCGAAAGGGCGTCGCCGTCGTGAGATAATTGCTGTGTCCAAGGGTGTCACACAACAAATAAGTTTGGAAACCCCTGCTTTAATCAATTAAAGATGACCAAGAAATCTTGTCTTGACGGTCAATTTTTTGTGCTTTGTTCTTTTTAAACTTTTTTTTGGGCCCGACTGCCGGAAGATCTGTGACCTCACTGAGCGAGTACCGTGGGACAATTGTGGCACATGTTAATTATAGACCAAATTTGAACCTCAAATCAATTAGTAGTAAAGTTAGCTGCTGGCACTAAGTTCATTTGGAATTACCAACATTGGGCACTGGCTTCCATTGGCGCTAGCAATATCTGGCGCTAACTTCCATTGACACTAGGCCCCTCGATTTAGGACTCCGCTCCCGGTTAAGTTGGTTTGGAACTCTGGCCCCATAGACGATAAACTTTCGTACATTGCGCCTCAGTTGGCATTGGGAGTCTGAAAAAGAAAAATAATTACACACACTTTAGTGGTGGAGATTTACTAATTTGGACCTTCATATCTTTATAACCGTTTAAGTTCATGAAATTTGGACTTCTATACTTTGGCCCCTATAAATTGATAATGAATACCTAGTAAGTAACTCCGGTTACTGTAGTTTTAAACCAATAAAATACATTTTTTATTGTGGTAACTAGGGTTACTGTTTTTTAAATCAATAAAATGCATTTTTTGTTCAGGTGTTCTTCTCAATTCATAGTAAACAGAGTATAATTGTACTTATAAATATAAATAAACACACTTAGTTTTGTGTGTTTACGTTAAGTAGGTTTTGGTTATGGAAGGATCAAAAGTGTCACCAAGTGGTTCGTGTAATATTACACGTGTCAATTTTTGGTATTTGAACAGTTTTTTAAATGATAATCGTTCTGGTTAGTTGAATTACGTATACTTTACCATTCCTCAAAAATGTATCTTTGAAATACGGTCTGTTCGAAGAATTGGTTTATTTGAAAAACTGCCATTTCGAACAACTATCTGTTCGAAAATTTGTTCATTCGAAAAATTGTCATTCGAAGAACAGTCCTAGATTCGTTTGAAATTACAAAATAGCACGCAGGATTTTTATTAGAACAAGGAAGCGTAATAAGGAAAAAATAAAAATGATATGTGCTTTTTGGTTCATGGTTTTACAGATAAAAACAAAGGACGACATATCACATAACAAAATAAAAAGCCCCACATATCATTTTATCAATATTTTGAAATTTGTTATGTAAACATTGGACTAATAAATAATCACAGCGTCAGTTGCATCCTACTTTATGTACAATATTTCAACATATCCTATTTGAAAAACTGCCAGTTCGAACAACTATCTGTTTAAATAACTGTCTTTGAAAAACTGTTCATTCAAAAAACTATCCTTTGAAGAACAGTCCTAGATTCGTTTGAAATTACAAAATAGCACGCAGGATTTTTATTAGAACAAGGAAGCGTAATAAGGAAAAAATAAAAATGGTATGAGCTTTTTGGTTCATGGTTCTACAGATAAAAACAAAGGACGGCATATCATATAACAAAATAAAAAGCCCCACATATCATTTTATCAATATTTTGAAATTTGTTATGTAAACATTGGACTAATAATTAATCATAGCGTCACTTGCATCTTACTTTATGTACAATAATTTTAACCTATCCTGTTTGAAAAACTGCCAGTTCGAACAACTGTCTGTTTGAATAGCTGTCTTTTAAAAAACTGTTTATTCAAAAAACTGCCCTTCGAAGAACAGTCCTAGATTCGTTTGAAATTACAAAATAGCACGCAGGATTCTTATTAGAACAAGGAAGCGTAATAAGGAAAAAATAAAAATGATATGTGCTTTTGGTTCATGGTTTTACAGATAAAAACAAAGGACGACATATCACATAACAAAATAAAAAGCCCCACATATCATTTTATCAATATTTTGAAATTTGTTATGTAAACATTGGACTAATAAATAATCACAGCGTCAGTTGCATCCTACTTTATGTACAATATTTCAACATATCCTATTTGAAAAACTGCCAGTTCGAACAACTATCTGTTTAAATAACTGTCTTTTGAAAAACTGTTCATTCAAAAACTATCCTTTGAAGAACAGTCCTAGATTCGTTTGAAATTACAAAATAGCACGCAGGATTTTTATTAGAACAAGGAAGCGTAATAAGGAAAAAATAAAAATGGTATGAGCTTTTTGGTTCATGGTTCTACAGATAAAAACAAAGGACGGCATATCATATACCAAAATAAAAAGCTCCACATATCATTTTATTAATATTTTGAAATTTGTTATGTAAACATTGGACTAATAAATAATCACAGCGTCACTTGCATCTTACTTTATGTACAATATTTTAACCTATCCTATTTGAAAAACTGCCAGTTTGAACAACTGTCTGTTTGAATAACTGTCTTTTAAAAAACTGTTTATTCAAAAACTGCCCTTCGAAGAACAGTCCTAGATTCGTTTGAAATTACAAAATAGCACGCAGGATTCTTATTAGAACAAGGAAGCGTAATAAGGAAAAAATAAAAATGATATAAGCTTTTTGGTTCATGGTTTTACAGATCAAAACAAAACACGGCAAATCATATAATAAGATAAAAAGCCCCACATATCATTTTATTCATATTTTGAAATTTGTTATGTAAACATTGGACTAATAAATAATCACAATTTCACTTGTATATATTACTTTATGTACAATATTTCAACCTATCCTATTTGAAAAACTGCCAGTTCAAACAACTGTCTGTTTGAATATCTGTCTTTTAAAAAACTGTTTATTCAAAAAACTGTCCTTCGAAGAACAGTCCTAGATTTGTTTGAAATTACAAAATAGCACGCAGGATTTTTATTAGAACAAGGGAAGCGTAATAAGGAAAAAATAAAAATGATATGAGCTTTTTGGTTCATGGTTTTACAGATAAAATCAAAGGACGGCATATCATATAACAAAATAAAAAGCCCCACATATCATTTTATCAATATTTTGAAATTTGTTATGTAAACATTGGACTAATAAATAATCACAGCGTCACTTGCATCTTACTTTATGTAGAATATTTCAACCTATCCTATTTGAAAAACTGCCAGTTCGAACAACTATCTGGTTAATTAACTATCTTTTGAAAAACTGTTTATTCAAAAACGGTCCTTCGAAGAACAGTCCTAGATTCGTTTGAAATTACAAAATAGCACGCAGGATTCTTATTAGAACAAGGAAGCGTAATAAGGAAAAATAAAAATGATATAAGCTTTATTGGTACATCGTTCTTTAATGTAGACCCATTGGGGTCACTAAATAAAAAAGCGTTATTTTTATTACAATAGCGCCTTCGTTTGTGAATATTAGTACGCATAAGCTGACACAACATCACTTTTCTTACTGTTTGAGATCCTATTTCTTTAACACTATATGAAAGTCACAATTCTCTCAAATTAAATCTAAGGCTTTTGTTTTAAGATATCTTTTTTTTCAGTGCTGTTTATTCAAAAAACTGTCCTTCGAAGAACAGTCCTAGATTCGTTTGAAATTACAAAATAGCACGCAGGATTTTTAGTAGAACAAGGAAGCGTAATAAGGAAAACATTAAAATGATATAAGCTTTTTGGTTCATGGTTTTACAGATAAAAACAAAGGACGGCATATCATATAACAAAATAAAAAGCCCCACATATCATTTTATCAATATTTTGAAATTTGTTATGTAAACATTGGACTAATAAATAATCACAGCGTCACTTGCATCTTACTTTATGTACAATATTTCTACCTATCCTATTTGAAAAACTGCCAGTTCGAACAACTATCTGGTTAATTAACTATCTTTTGAAAAACTGTTCATTCAAAAAACGGTCCTTCGAAGAACAGTCCTAGATTTGTTTGAAATTACAAAATAGCACGCAGGATTTTTATTAGAAGAAGGAAGCGTAATAGGAAAAAATAAAAATAATATGTGCTTTTTGGTTCATGGTTTTACAGATAAAAACAAAGGACGGCATATCATATACCAAAATAAAAAGCCCCACATATCATTTTATCAATATTTTGAAATTTGTTATGTAAACATTAGACTAATAAATAATCAGAACGTCACTTACTTTATGTACAATATTTCAGCCTATCCTACGAAACGAACCGAGATAAAATAAAATGTAAATAAAATAAAGGCGGCCTTGGCTGTTTGGTTCAGTATTTTCTTTCCTGTCGTGGTTAGAACGCTCGTGCATAGCGGACCGTGTTTTGGTTTAAAAAAAATCAACGCGATATCGGAATACAAGCTTTATTTTTGGGTTTTAAGCCTGAATTAGTTTGTTTAATTAGTTTTCGTTACACAAATACCTGTAATAGGGGTTTTAAGTGAGAAGTTAGTGCTTTTTGGATGATTTTTAGTGGTATTTTGTGAAATTACGTCGAGATTGGTATACCATTTCCGGTTTAGGAAACAAAGTTTTTTTTGTAAGTTTTTCTCTTATAATTTTTAATTTAAATCAACCTGATGTTGCTTAATAACACAGATGTATCAAGGAAATGTTGGACGTTGCGCATTTAGTAGGTATATAAATAAAAATCAGCTGGTTTAATGGTTCATTGTCACAATAACATACGAGGCAGCAATAACCTAAATAAAAACAACAGGGAGATTAAATGTATATTTTGAAATATGTAGATAACAATGTTGTTCAGTGACTAAATAGAATTTGTTAATATTAATTTCAACAAGATGAGAAAGTACGGAATCAGCTGTTTTATTCTTCGTTCTTCAATGATAAATGCGTATTAAGTTTTGTTTTGTGTTGTTTGCTTTTACCTTGGTCGTTTAGGTTTGCGGGTGATTTATTTTAAGTGCTTTTTGGCTATTAAATACATTTTTACTTATGGACAGGGCCGTGCCTACCAGGTGGTGCAAGTGGCGCAAGGCACCAGGGCGCAATGCTGCTGGGCGAAAATTTTAAAAATTTAATTAATAAAAATTATAGTTTATAAATAAAGAATATTTCCATAATTATTATTTTTATTTTAAACATGTTTTATTTTTAAATCAAAAATTTCGAAAGTAAAACTTATAAGAAACTATTAGGGAACAACAATGAGTAAAGGAATTTCTATAGAAATAGAAATGTGTGTTGGCTTAGGTATTAAATATTTGGTTGAAAATTTTGCTAACACAAAGCAAAAAGTTTAATTTTAGTAATTATGCTGTTTGATTTAACTAAGTATTTAACCCCAATATTTTTTATTGAAGTTCCAGTCTATGTTTACTTTTCTAACGTAACCAGAGGCGCAATTAGGGGGAGTAGGGGGCTCAGCCCCCAAGACAGCGAATAGTCCCCCTAAAATTATTGGGCATTTAAAATGTAAAAGTACTTTTCGGAAAATATAGTCTATAAGCTTGGACATAAGCCCCTCCTGGCTTTTTTATTTAAAATAATAACAGCATAATACTGTAATAATTACCAGTAAAGAAAAAAAGTTATTCTATAAAAAAATATTTGCTTTATCTGAAATACTAAAAGTTATAATAAAACATTTTCTATGGTAAACAGGGATGGTTCACAATGGCCATAATATAATTATAAAAATTTAAAAAAATGGAAAAATGTATTTTTGAATCTATTTGATTTTTATTAGAGCTTCTTGCATTTCAGACTAAGCAAAAATTTTTATGTAGAATAACTTTTTATCGAAATATTAAAAATAAAACTTACAGGTATAGTTAAGTCCATCCGAGGAACGACTGTCTATAATACAAAGTTTTTTTTAATTTAACTTCTAAGGTCTTAGGGGACGTCCATTAACTACATAAGGTGTTTTTTTTCAATTTTTCGATCCTCTTTCCCTCCTGGAAAGATTTGGTGAGACTTGCTTTAACCCCCATCAATATCACGTAAGATTTTTATATATAAAAAGGCACCATCTTTTAAAGCAAAATATTGATTTTGTCGGTGAAATAAATTTGAAGAACAAAAAAAACGTCCTTGGTCCAACACTGCAACACGGAATACATTTTTTCCTGGGAAACCTGTCCAAATCTCTTTTTCTTTCTAGAGAAAGAAAAATGACGTGATATTTGCAGAGACCCCCCTGGTGAAATTCAACTCGAAAGTTCTCTCGAAAAGCCTAAATAGGTATTCTTGAACGCAAATAACTTCTCCCATTAAGTGACTGTAAGAAAAGCAGCCCGGGATGAAACGATCCTTTTGGCGATGTGATTGAGTCCGTACTCTTATGCTCGAGAATTAGGACCCTGATGATAATGTGATATTAGGAAGAAAAATTGAAATAACCCTATATCCTAAATGTCTTAACTTTTGAGATACTGTGTGATGAAATTTTTATATCCGTGATACCACTTTAAATATTTTAATGGAATTTGGCGCAAAAGGCAGTTTTTTGATGCACAACATCTTTTTTCTTTCTTTTACGGGCTGTCGAGCGGGAAATAAACTAAATATTTTTATAGAAAAATATGTGACTCCAATGCTTTCTCTTGTAGCAAAATTATTGAAATAATTTCCACTCACTTCTGTGTAAATTTGATCTCTTGATTTTCTTTTGCCCAACACATGGCTTTTACGTTTAATATAAAAAGCATTTTATATGACCATGATATGACTATACCGTGATAATAGGTACATACTTACTATTTTGAATCTTTTGTCTTACTTTTAGTTTGACGAATGTGATGTTCCAACAAATTTGTATACCAAATTTAGTTAGTTCTGTTGTTTTACGTCTATGACTTATAAATTAACTCTGGATATTTACCCTATTACTAATTCAACGGAACCAAAATTTTTGTCGGATTGGCTAAAAATTTGCAGAAAGATTTTTTAACACTCTTTCAAGATGTCAGGTCTCAAATGTCAAAATTGGACCTATTTTGTAACTTTAAGTCCCTTTTACAGCCAAAATATGGACAAATAAAAAAACAATATAAACCAAAAGCGTTTGTTTTTTTTTTCTATAAAATCTAAACCTTATCTGCAGTAAAAAATTAAATATTTCTTTCAGGGTGTCCTCCAGTCCAGCCTCCAGTTTAATCCTGTTCCAGTAGTAAAATATATTTTTTTTAATCCAAATGTAGATGCGGAGAGTTAAAGAATCAAATAAACCCATTTTGTAACCATCGTTCTTTAGATTTGGGTTGAATGACCATCATTGGGCGCCTAAGTATCACTTCTCACATTTTGAGGCCCAATATCTTAAAAACTATTCATAGCTGAATTTTGGGCTCGTTACCACTTTTAATATCAGCATGCTAGAAACTATTTATGTGCAAAATCGTCGATTTAACAATTTTTTTGCATTAAGCTTTTGTGCAGCTTAATTTAAAACTTTTAAATGACAAAAATTAACTTTTTGTCTAATTTTTGGGGTATGTGCGTATGTGTGTTTTTAAATTATTTTGTTTTTCATTCAAAGTGTGCAGCGCAATACCAATTTATTTAATAGGCACAAAATAACATTAAAGAATAAAGAATAAATTGTGTTATTGAGTTTTGGCGGCATGTTTGGGCATACGCCACACAAATTTAACCTGATGTGTCTGCAAAACTGCCTCCACTTGAATACTAAATCGAGCTTACAAAGAACATTTTAGTAATCGCCATCAGCTGGCTGAGTTCATTGATTTGCGTTCGAGACGAAGGTGGTACTTAATTTCAGTAAGTCATCAGTTATAAATTAATTATAGCTTGCAGCATGTGTTTGAATGCCCTCTTACAAGGACTGATGGAAATAAACTGCTCTCATGTTAAAATGTCCTACATTATTAGCGCTCATTGAAAAAGGAACATTTCTACATTTTTTTTAAATCATATATTATGTCAATTTTAAAATATCCTTTTTTTTTTATTAATTCACATAATACCGGTTTGGAAACCAAACCGCAGTCCTTGGGAAATAATGTGCGTTTAATCCCTCTACCAATCTACTATGTACTCTCCCGCAACGAGCGCACTGATTTGAACAGAACGAGATCACGGGCTGCCCCGGCTTTCGCCTTTCGTCGGGCGACGCGACGGCACGAACAACACACACCCCACCACGAATATTTACTATGCTTTTAATTTCCTATGGTCGACGAGTTGGTTTTCACACCAGTATACAGTTTGTCCAAGATAAGGATCTAAGCATGGGAATCTCAGTACCTATTGGAGATACAGCTTAGGTTAAATTAGGAAAAAGTTGTGTTTTTTAAAGCTTATTTACATGCCGTTACTTGAAAAATTTTCATGGCCTGCTGAGATATTTGGCAAAAACGAAAATTTGACTATATCGATTTAATTTTTTTCTGACTTTATTTGAAAAGATTTAAAAAAAACTAATAACACTTTTTTATTGGCACTTTTTAGTTACTACATGATGGTATTTTTAGATTTTATATTCGACGTTTCGTTTTCAAGAAACCATCATCAACTTTATTTTTTTATATGGCTCGAAAAAAAAGTACACCCTGTATCTGATCCCATTTTTTATTACAAATTCAACGATGTATCACATGTCATATTTTAATTTTAGTTAAAAAAAATGCGTTTTTTCTATTTTTGTAAAGTTATTTTTAAGTAGGCTTTGCAAACAAATGCTTGGACGTTAATATCTGTTACCGTATCTGTAACATAATTTAATATCATTATAAAATAGTATTTGTCGTTATTACTCTGTTTGTCGAGTTGTTGTTTTTAGAGCAATTGTTCTTTTTGTTACTGTTGTCTCTATTATTGTTTATTGGTGAATAGCTAATATCTTATTGTATTATTACGGTCGAATATGCCGGATGGCCATTATAGCCATGAAGATAAGTTTGACATGCTAACATGCTACATTTTGTGCCCCAAAAATAAATGAAGGTTTTATTACTATATTTTAAAGTGAAATTGACAGTTAAAAAATTGTTTTATTAGTTTTGAATATATTAATTTTGTCCAACAGACCCATAACACTGTGCGGCGGCCACTTGACCAATATTATCTTCGTGACTTATTGTAAAAAAATATAGGTATCTAAATAAACATAACTAACAAACAAAATTAAGTTTTTCTATTAATACCTAGCCAAAGTTACTGTCTTAGAAAATCGAGTGACAACTTTTGCACCACCATTGTATTATTTCTGTTGCTGGATGTTTCTCTGTAATTGATTAAGGCCAAGAGGTAAACTAAATATTCAATATTAGGAAGGGTTTGAGCATAGTTATTTAAAATTTAATTAAAATCACACTTATTTCTGTCTTGATAGCTCTCTATTATTATAAATTTAACGAAAATAACGGAATACAAAGGTTGATGTTCTCAAATAAAATTGCTTGACAAAGGTTAATAAACCAAATTTCTGCCCGAAATAATGACTCATGAATAATAAAAAGATTTTCGAACTACAGTTTGCTTACTTTCCTAAAAAATATATAAATGTTATTTATAATCTAAACAATAAAAGTTTACTTTTCATTTATAAAAATTAGACGCCGAGCCGATGTTACGGTAATGAACAAATATTACGGGATTTCTATAAATATTTTTCTTATCATAGAACATATATTTTTTACTAAACAATTGGATTTCTGTCATAAACGGGGTGCCGGGAGGGTGAGGTCAACAATGATAGGGGTGATAGAGTGAGAGAAAATAATGGTTAGTGCTTCATATAAAAAAAAGTTCTATCGTGCTTTGCAAGGGGAATATTGACCTTCAAAGTTTGTAAATAAAACAATATATTTTAATTGTAACTTTTAAACTGTTGCCACAGTACAAATGATATTTGGGCTACTAATTAACCCCATAGTAATGCTTCTTTCCATAGGTAAACGGCTGTTCAGTAAGTCGGAATTATACAGGGTGCGACGATTTTTTTCATGTAATGCATTTATTTTTAACACTGGTTACAAATTAGACATTTTGCTTTGGCCGTTTAATTACTATATTATTTTTGTACAAAAAAAAAAATCTTTATTTGAATCGATATCCTAAACCGTTTTTCATAAAATTACATTTTCCAGTTACAAGTCCAGACATACCAGTATTTTGCATGTAATAATTTTTTGTATATATAAAATTATTAAAATGTGTTAAAATAGAAACGGTGTTTGTGAGCCCCTTAAACTTTATAAGACAATTAAAAACTGTTTCTAGGATTTTTACCATTTTTAAAATTTAAAAAAAAAAAAGATTTTTTATTACTTACAAAATACTGGTATGTCTGGACTTAAAATGTGATTTTATGGAAAACGGGGTAATAGTTCGATATAGCGGTTTTCGCTATTATAAAAGATTTTCGAAAAATTCTTTTTCAGGGCGTTTCTATAGGTCGATCATGACACAAATCTGTGTGCGCGTTTTCCAAAATCCAATTCTATAATTTATTATTAATAAAAACATTTACGGGACGGTGGAGTGAACAGGGGTGCTGGGTGGGGACAAAACAGTATAAATCCAACGTCAAACACAAGAAATCATTAATACAGTGCACTCGGGGCACATGAAAAATGTAAATTAATTTTGAAAAGTATTAAATTTTTCGAAAAACTATCCCACACATATGAGATATCTCGTCCGCCAATAATTAAAGAAGGAAAATAGGCGCATTCAATTTGGTCAGCTGATAACATGAAGTTCGTCATTATGAAGATGACAGTCTTGATAGAAGCAGCGTTGCCAAACTTCTTATGAAGAATTAACACCAAGGCTATTTCGAGGATTATCCACCATTTCCATAAGAAACAATGGTATTTTTGTAGAAATCTTCTTTATGTTTCGGCATTTTTCTTTTTCTCTACAAATTATAATAGGAAGAAAGAATAACTTAATTTTTCATAAGAATTTTGTCCTGTATCTTCCTTTTTTTAAGCTTTTGACACTTTCTCACTTTATTTGGCAACATTGCAAGACATTTACAGTTCTATTGCAAACTCTTCTTTTTATGCAGTGACAGCCATGGCGGGATTGTTGTACTATTATTTATTTTTAATTTTTTTAAACAATTTTTTGGGAATTTTTGTAAACAGAAAGTGCGGTGTGTACTGTGAAATCCTGTTTTTGGGTGTTTAATGTAGGATTTCTACTGTATCGTCCCCACCCAGCACCCCTGTTCACTCCACCGTCTCGTAAATATGTTTTTATTAATAATAAATTATAGAAATGGATTTTGGAAAACGCGCTCACAGATTTATGTGATAATCGACCCATAGAAACGCCCTGAAAAATAATTTTTCAAAAATCTCTTAAAATAGCGAAAACCGTTATATCGAACTATTACCGAAAACGGTCCCCTATATCGATTTAAATAGGGTATACCTTTTTGTACAAAAAAGATAAAGAAATTAAGCGATCAAAGCCAAATGTCGTATTTGTTACCAGTGTTAAAAATGCATACACATTAAATGAAAAAAAAACAAAATCCTCGCCCCTCGTATAATTCCGACTTACTGAACAGCCGTTTACCTATGGAAAGAAGCCTTACTATGGGATTAATTAGTAGCCCAAATATCATTTGTACTGTGGCAACAGTTTAAAAGTTATAATTAAAATAGGTTTTTTATCTTCCTAACGAAGCGCGAGAGATTTTTTTTTATGAAGTACTAACATTATTTTGGATCACTGTATCACCCCTATCATTTTTGACCTCACCTTTTCGGATACCCTGTATACAGACTGTCCACCGATGGAGTTTATAAGCGGACAAATTGATAAATTAATAAAAATTTTGCTTGTGAAAAATAATGATTCAAGAAAAAATGTTTATTTTGTATACATGGCTTGTAAAAGTTTTAAAAATGTGTTTTTTTTTCCAGTAGTAAACCACCTTTGTTTTCATTTTTAGGCAAAACGGCATTAAGAAAATTCATTTAGAATAAAGTTTTTAAGCGATAAAAATATTATTACAAAATTTTATTAAACTTCATAATTTAGCGAAAAGGACTTGATCACATTTGTAATCAGCTGAAAAATAGTGTTGTATATGAATTTGGGGGCAGCAGGTGTATGAAGAGCAAATTTGAATAGTTTTTAGGCTATTTTATTACAAAAATTAAAAATAATTTATTCTTGATGACACTAAAATCAGTTTTATGAAACTTTTTAATACCCCTGTATAATAAATGAACCCATTCAAAATTCTATTCTAAATAAAAATTTGTAAATGACATTTGGCTTAAAAATGAAAAATAAAGGTAGTTTACTCTTTAAATAATAATGTTTTTTTGTTGGTTTTAGTTAAAATAAACAAATAAAATAAAATACTTTTATTTCCTTAAGACATTTACAAAATGTATGGAAAACGTCAGGTTGTTGGTTAGCACTCTGTTTAAAGAATCAAGGTTTTCTCTTCCTAAATCATATTTTTTTATTATCTTTGGACAAACCACGAAGGCTAAAAATCTAAATATTAACGTACCGTGGGTGTCTTAAGCGAGGTAAGAGGGAGTTTGTTGACACGGGACTTAAATACTTGAAGATTAGGGGGAAAAGAAAGACCTTCGCGGGCAGCAGGTTTCACATTCTAGAAACTCTAGGAAGTTGGACCGTATAGGGATGCATACGCGCGGCACCACGAGTTTCCCTGGTGGGAACCGCGAATGGGGGAACTATTTTGGACAATTCTTCAGAGCAGAAGCCATAAAAGTACCTATAAAAAAGCAATAATGCTTCCACAGCCCGACAATGGGAAAGAGAGGGAAGCCTTGCTGTAAGTGAGGGATCATTAATGAGACGAATAGCTCCTCTTTGGATGGAATCAAGAATGCTTAGGGTTGTGGGGGCACCATGCCCCAGATATGAGAACAATATTCCAAGGGAGGTCGGATTTGGGATACATATAAAGTGTAAAAATTAGAAGGGGAAAATACCTTTTGGCTTGAAAGAGAAATCCAAACTTTTTGAAGCTGCCGTGGCTATAGATACAATGTGTTTGTGCCAGCTAAGGTTACTTTCAAATGTGACGCCCACAAGATTGAAGGTATCTTTGCTCTGTAAAACTTGGCCGCTCATAAGTAGAGGATGAGTATTTGATGACTCTTTTCGCGACAAGGAACATGATTTTGTTTTGAATGCATTAAAATGGACGAGATTTTTGGCGCCCCAATCCAATATTAAATTAAGATCCTGCAAAAGAGCTATCTGCATAGCTCTGCGTTTGTTGTCCAAATCAGGTTTATATAGTTATAGTTATCAACTAAATATCTGATTTAGAAGTTATTATTTTTAAAATTTTAATATCACTTTCGTGAAGTTACTTCCATGGATATGAGATAGAGTAAGATCTATGTAAATTAAAAAAACAATCTTTAATATTTATATTAAAAAAACGTTGTCAATAAATTATCAATTTTCGACCTCCAAAATAGGAACAACCTATCTAATATTAAATATTCATAAAACATCAACTTAGTTTTGAGCAGATACAGAGTGTTTCAAAATAGGATGCTAATCATTTAGGGTGCGAAGATTTATTTGAAACTTTCTTTTTCGATTTACCTTATTATTTACAGCTCAAGAATTAGCCTCTTATTCTGAAACACCCCTAAATAGTGCTTAATTATAATTTTCTGGGCCCCTTACAGGTTGTATCCCCTGGCGGTAAAGATGAAATCCCTGATATTAAAACATATTTTAAACTGTAAGTAAAATAAGTAAGTATTCTTACTTTTGGTTTCGAGCCAGGATGTTTATTGGTATTTTTCGTTTAAATATAGTTTTTTGGCCATTTCTTGACTTACATACTTCTTTATATTATGGTTAGTTTCCTTGCTTTCATTTATAAAATATTTATAAATGAATAATTTAAAAATTTGCTCGATTAAGTTAAACGCAGACAAAAACCCATAAAACAGATCGTAAATTGAAGGTTAAAACTTTCATAGACAATAAACGTAATCTCATTTTAGAATGAGAATTAACTTAATTCTTTTGTTTAAAACCAGTTTATTTTTAAATGAACTTCCTTGGCTATACAGGGTGTTGCAAATCTGTAACCTGTAAAACAAACAAAGTCAATTTAAAAGTTCTTTATTTGGAGTATATATAATACGGGCAACGTGATTAACTGGGCATTGTTAATAAGAACCGGTCATTATTAATAATGCCCAATAGCGATGGGCAAAATTCATTTATCTCTTTGAACGGGGAATTAATAAATACCGACGGCCCGTGGTCCATGTAATAAGTCAGTGTTTGAGATAGGTTTAATTAATTACTTGGACCGGGCACTATGAATAATTTCCTACTTGCAGGGTCATGTCACTGAAATTGCAAATAAGGCAACGTGGGCTACGGGTGTTCTGGTTGGTATTCGTTAGTATAAAAAACACTACAGTTCACCTATTTTATTGGTTTGCCCAAGAAAGGGTGGGCATTATTCATAATGACGGAAAAAGTAATTAATTATGATGTTTTAATCACACTGCTCAATTGAGTCGGGCATAATGAATACCGACCGGCCATTATTAATAGTACCCGGACTTATCAAATTGCCCGTGGCATACACAGGATGTAATGAAGGTGTCAAAATAATATGCTGATCCTGAAGGGTGTAAATCCTGTATACTTCATATTAAATTTCAGTGTCTATTGTTTACCTCATGGTCACCAAACTTTTTGGTCCTGAATCACTTTTTTCGATTTTGGTTATAACCCCTCACCTAACATTGGCGTAGCTCGAAATTAGATTCCCACATTAAACTATTTTATTTTGAAACAACGTTAGTTTAATATTGGTACAAAAATAGAATAAAATGTATAGTCAACAATAAATCTATAAGGCCTGCCGCACACTAGGCAGCATGGCTGTAGCAGCTTGGCTGCGGAAGCCTACTGGAATCAGCATTTGAGTTAAGAAAACCTACTAGGCAGCCAAGTATTCTCGGTTGTGACAGCCAATAGAAACGGGTTGATCGCTCAGTCATCCGTAGAAGAGGATGATGATGGATCCATTAGCGCATTTTAATTCTTTTATTTTTCGTTTCATTCGGCATAAATCGCAGATAAATATTGCGTTTTCTACGTCCGTCTCGAGAGCTTAACATAAAAATACTACCTTACCCTAGATGCTAAATTTGGCTGAGATTAACTGGCTGCGCCAAATATTTGCTTTTGCAGCCAAAATGCAACAGCCAGGCTGCCTGGTGCGCAGCAGGCCTAAGCCCAAGTGTGAGATAGGGTAAAATCGGTATTCGAATACCGGAAAAGAAAGTATTCGAATACCGAATTATTCAAAGTATTCGAATACACGAATACCCGAAATCGGTATTCGAATACTGGAACCGAGAAGATTGGAATAGTACTAAACAAAATCCATGATAAAATAACAAAATTGAAGAGCAAAAAAAAGAGGTCCTCACCTCCTTTCATTCCTATTTTCCATCCCTTTGTTATTCAAATCATGACAATTTTAGTATTTGAATACTACTTCAACTTTTTCGGTATTCGAATACCCGGAACGCCGGTATTCGAATACTCAAAAACTTATTGGTCGAATACTTCTAAAATATTTAAAATATTCGAAACAAATCTATTCGAATACTATTCAAATACCGGCAAAAGTATTCTGATTAATATTCAGAATACTGAATATTCGAATACGACCCAACTCTGGTACATACGACTAAGCACTGAAAAAAAAGTGAAACATAATAATAATAGGGTAATAACAATGATTTATACAGGGTGTCCGGGAAAATGTGGAAATCTCTCGCACACGTATGGAACAACTGAAAATAACACGACAAGTTCCTATAAAATTTTTCCGTTTAAGCCCCCTGCGGAGATATGATCCCCTAAAGGGGCAGCTAGAAATCGATTTTTCGTGAATAACTTTTAAAGCGCTCTGTATAATTTGATAATATTTTAGTACGATGCATACTAGTAAAGACCTCTTAAAATAGTGCCCTCGAAACTTATGTCGCTTCTTTAGTTTGCCAGGGACGGACTAGTTTTCGCACATTATTGATAATATTTTTACGCCCTGTATGGTGAAGACACAAAAATATATGTTTTGGGTAGTTTAAACCTTTTGCTAAAAAAGGTACTCTTGTTTAACATCGATAAAATGAGCCGTTTTCGAGTAAAAAATTATTTTAACAATAAGAGCTTATTTTTGTTTCAGTATTGAAGTCCTCTCGTAGCAAAAATAAACTCTTATTGTTAAAATAATTTTTACTCGAAAACGGCTCATTTTATCGATGTCAAACAAGAGTACCATTTTTTAGCAAAAAGTTTAAACTACCCAAAAACATATTTTTTGTGTCTTCACCATACAGGAGTAAAAAATATTGTCAATAATGTGCGAAAACTAGTCCGTCCCTGGCAAACTAAAGAAGCGACATAAGTTTCAAGGGCACTATTTTAAGAGGTCTTTACTAGTATGCATCGTACTATAATATTATCAAATTATACAGAGCGCTTTAAAAGTTATTCACGAAAATCGATTTCTAGCTGCCCCTTTAGGGGATCATATCTCCGCAGGGGGCTTAAACGGAAAAATTTTATAGGAACTTGTCGTGTTATTTTTAGTTGTTCCATACGTGTGCGAGAGATTTCCACATTTTCCCGGACACCCTGTATATGAAAATACAAGATACATATGTAACTCTTGCCATTAAACGGCTTGCACACCGGCAGCTCCCCTCTAAACATGCCTGTGTTACCTGATATTAAAAATATATAAATCATCAACTTTAAATAGGCAGGGTAAATTCTTACGAGATTTTTAGAAAGAAAAGTTTATAACATACACTTGTGTCCTGGAGGCCCTACCTTTTAAGATACAGGCTGATAAAATTCTAGGTAATATCTTTGTTTATCATATCTTTCTTTTAGTAACATTAAATATTTTGCAAGAAAAATATGGTAAGCTACTGTTTTATTTTTCGGAACAACAAATTTAATGTTTTTTATAATTTCCATCTTAAATTAGATATCTTATTTTTCTTTTGTTCGACAAATGATTTTCGCGAAATAAAATAAGAAGCCTCTACATGTTCATATTCTTAACGTGGTCATTGAATGAAAATGCCTTTTTGGTGTTTTGATAATAATTTGCTAAAATTGTTTTTTTTTAAATTTATTGTATCTGAGTATAGAAATAAATATGAACACATATTTTATTTGTATAATTTTTTATACAATAACGGAATCCCACAACTCTCTCTTACGTCTTCCTTTTGAATTATTCCTAAAAAATAAGTGTATCTTCGGCAATGTCATTTTAAATTATGTAAAGGTTAAAACTAAAGATCATAAATACAAGCACACCAGTAAGGTTACAAACCTAGTAATGTTGGCTGTGTCACAAAAAATACAGGTGTCCAATATTTACCTAATGATTATTTGTTTCAACAGAATTAGCTTGAAAAATTCAATGTCACTGGTTTGTTGTTAAACAAATGTAGACTGCGCGTCAGTACACGAATGTGTACATAATATTTAAAAAGCAGTCTCTCCTGGAAAAAAGATAAGATAGCAAAATAAAAATATATGGTAACTATACATAAAAATATGTTATTTTTAAGAGATTACAATAGCTTTGTTCGCGGGTTCGATTCTGAACCGGTTCTGGGACTATTCGCATGCGCAGTGAAAAAGCAGCGTTTGCGGTTAGTAAAATCCTGAATTTTTAGTAACAGTTCTGTGTTCGCGGGTTACAATGAAATCAGTTCGTTACCGGTTCGTAACCTGATTAGCAGTCCTGGGATTTTTGTTGGAACTAAAAGTTCAGTTTCGGAATTTCATGCGCATATACCTGTTAATATACCTGTTGAATATTTTTTTTTATAATTTTGTGATTCTGACCGTATATAAACAAAGGATTTTTAATTGTATTCCGTATGAATGTATGTATGCAATACAATAAATAAAGATTTAATAAAAAAATATAGACAATATTACAAGATTTTACCAGTTCTTGTTGTTTGAATTTCATCCTTAGTTAAATACACATACTTATGTTACAAACGAGAGGAGGCAGGGAATTCCTCGTCTTCCGCCGAGAGACCTCGAGTGGCATTGGACAGTATAACAATTTACCTTTTTGTTTGAATTTATTTTTTTTTGTATAGTATCCAATTTAACCATGAATAATCCTAACCAAAAGGCTAGGTTAGAATACATCCTCAGCTGTATAGAAAATCGTTCGCGGTAAATAAAAATTCCGAACTAATAAGTAACTAGACATGCGCTTTAAAACAATCCTAAATCAGTTCGGTTATGGTTCAGAATCGGTTCATTACTAGACCCGCGAACAAAGCTAAGAAGTAAATGAATTACTCAACTTTTTATGTACATCTTAACAAATGGTATTCGCAGTGTGCAGCTGCCAAATATATTCTAATGAAAATATCTAAAAAATATACAAAAGTTAAGTAGAGTACATTGTTTTGTCAAAAATAATAATTCAAGTGCAGCTGGAGACACCACTGGGCTTAATAAATTGTATACACGTTCGGCCAAACAGAATCGTATAAACAGGCAATGTGTGGAAAAGAGACGTTTTAAAGCCTCGTACAGACGGGTGTAATGCAACTTGCAACGCAACAGGATTATCAAGTTTGGACCGTTGCGCGTATTGCGCGCTGGAACGTTCGTCGCGAGCCATAAGCCGCGTCCAGATCAATAAATATTTACGTTGTGCGTTGTATTTGACGCAAATTTGCTTAGCACAAAATGGTGCGTCACGGTTTTTTTCAAAAATAAAAATTATTTTTAAAATCCTCATTGAATTTGGAACAAATTTGATATCTTTACTTTTCCCGTGCGTTGTATTTGACCCAAATTTGCGTCAAATACAAGGCACATTTATTGATCTGGACGCGGCTATACAGGTGTCGAACACAAATGCGTTCAATGTGAGTTCGCAGTATCCGTTTGGACGTGTTTGAGTGTTTTTGCAAGAAACAATGGAAAACGAAATTAAAATGTGGCGGCGGAAATACTTTAATTAAGTAAATGTTATTAAAAGAAATCAATTTTGTGAAACTGTTTCTTTTATTAAGTAGCTAAGTTTTCTACGGGCGACGACACCTTTTGGTTTTCCGGTTTTTCCCGTCAAGTAATACTTACGTTAAAGTAAAGTCTTGCACCACAGTTTCGTTTTAAATACAAATATGCCTATTTGCAGAAGAGGTTGCAGCAATGACATTAAGTACGACACTTTGTGGCATTCCATGTTACGTTGCATGCTGCGTTGCAAGTTGCATTACACACGCTTAACGCGAATACCCGTATGTAAACATTTCGGATAGGATGACTAATCGTGATTGCTTTGTTGTTGCTTTACTGGCCGATAAATCTTTAAATTTAGCTGATGCAGTATAAGTTGGTTCTAAATTAGCACCTTAATGCTACAAATAATATCGTCAAATTACAACAAAATTAGACAAATGATATTTCAGTTATCTATCAAAAGCAATCTTGAGAATGATTTTGCGGACCTAGTTTACCTAAACTTTTTTTGTTATTTTTTTAAAAGAATTCTAACATAACGGTTTAACACTGCGGGATTTTGCAAATGATATAGTGAATAAAAATTTGGGTATGTATACATTAGTTGTAAAAACATGAAAAAATAGTAAAATGAATTTAAGTATTGCATAACATTAAGGACGTGAAACAGGATTACATAGAAATATAGGTAAATGCAAAGTTAATTATGTTTTATAATAATTATATCTAGATACGCGGCAGCGTGTCAAGCGGAGTTCAAGCAAAGGAACTGGCTACAGCGCCGAGTGTAATATTACACGAACCACTTGGTGCCACTTTTGACCCCTCCACAACTCAAAACCTATTTAACGTAAACACATGAAACTACGTGTAATATTAATAAATTTATATTCATAAGGACAACTAGAATCCCAAATTTCATTAAGCTAGCTCTAACGGTTGATATGAAGGTCTAAAAGTCGTCAGATTTCCACTGACTGATTAACATATAGGTAAAAGTAGATAAAATTTGGAATACATACAAGCAAACATAGATATAAGCAATCAAACAAAAGTAAAACTAATAAAAGCTTGTTAAAAACAAAAGGCGATGTTTCTGAGAGATGCATGTATTTAGCTAAGTTATCTTTGGGAAGTGGTAAACTTTTTTGTTTTGCTAAAAACTCAAAATAAGAATATAATTTACATACGTTTATAAAATTTACTTGTAAAAACTATTTACATACTATTACTCAATTAATTTTTTTTTAATTTTTCTTTTGCATTGTTAAGATTTCCTAAAACACTTTCACGCGATGTTTAACATTTCTCGCTTCTATTAACTTACACCTTTACCTACTTAACAATTCCTTTTAGGGCTTTCGAAACTCTCCTTTGTAAAATCATTTTAATTATTAATAATTAAGCTTGCGCACCGCCTTATTTTTCCTTTTCTGCAGTGAACATCGCAATTTTTGTGGCAAGTACGATTTAAAATAGACAGGTTGAGCGACAGCACTTTGAAACAGGAAACAATGAAAGAAATGCAACTGATATTCTATTTTATTAAATTTTACGTTTTCCCAGAATTGATGTTTGTGCATTTTTTGAGAAAATAATTAATAGTCAAATAAAATGCAAAGTCCCTTAAGATCAATGCACACTAGCTGCTCAGGTCTCGGTACACTCACGATCAAGAATATTTTATTTATTTATTTATTTATTTCAATAAGTACAAAAAGTTACAGAATTGGTATTTTCCAAATAGTACTAAAGTATATATGGTTTAATAGTCCATATAGTCACTTGATTTTACTAGAATCGCCCTAAGCTACGGTCTGTAAGAACACTTTTAAATTTGTCTATTTGATATCGAAAAATATCAATGTCTTCAAAGTATCCACTATAATTTTTAACAATGTTATTATAAAAACTTCGCTGCCCATAGTTAGTGCGGTGTCCAATACAATGAAACAACTGATATTGTCTAGTGCTCCTTTGAGGCACCCTAAATAAAACTTTACAATAGATATATATATATATATATATATATATAATATATATATATATATATATATATATATATATATATATATATATATATATCAATTGAGTGCGAGCCTGATAGGGACTATTCTTGTATGGAAATTTTAATTTAAATACCAAAACTTTAGCAAATTTGTTTCGCACTTGCTTCAGACGCTAAACATAACAATTGCAAAAAGGACACCAAACTACACTACAATATTCTAAAACACTTCTGACTAGAGAGTTATACAAAGATTTAATGGCTATAATATCACATATACTCGAACAAGTTTGTCGTAAAAATCCTAACATTCTAATCAATTTTAAACAAAAAAAAACTTAAAATATTAAATACTATTTACACACAGCAATGACTTTACGCTCAATTCGTTTTAAATAGGATTATTCTAGAGTTCATAATACGAGTACATATTAAAAACGTAAAAAAATAAATACCGATTTAGCTACTACTATTTATGTGACTTTTGATCCGTTAAAACCCAGTAAAAACACAAAAACTCGCTTACGGTTCGTTAAAAATATCTTTGAGAAAAACCGTGGTCAGAGCGTAAGCAGATCAAGTGCGTATCATGATGTAAGAATATTTTATCACGGCTTGAGGAAACCGTGAGTTGAGCGTGGCCCACAGGCGTAGATAATATTTTCAAATTACCATATCTAAAAACTGGGAGATGGGAGCCACACCAAATTTATACCAGATGCTAGTGGCCTTAGGAGGAACACTTTGGTGAAAAAATAATTTTGAAATTTGGTTTTTGAATTACCTCTCCTCCCAGAAGAAATCCAAGTTTTAGAATTATCTATATTTTATATAAAAAATTAAAGAAAGCTAATTTTTTTACTACACAATTTTTTTATACAAAATTTTTAGATGCCTATCATAAAAGGTATGTAAATATTCTAACGAAATTTCGAATTTGTCGACAAATTTAATCAAATTTACGAAAAATATACAGTGGATTCGCTTTTGAAACTTTTTGAAACAAATTTCCAAATTAAAATTTTCTTCACCAAAGTGTTCCTCTTAAAGCCATTATCATATGATATAAATTTGGTTTCGGTCCCATGTCCCAGTTTTTAGATATAGTAATTTGAAAATATTATATACGCCAGTGGCGTGACCTGATCTATAGTATGCATTGACCCTTAGGCCAGCCGCACATTAGATAGTTTGGCTGTAGCAGCTTGGCTGCGAAAGCCAATTGATGTCAGCCAAATTTAGCAGCCAGTGTAGGGTAATCTTTTTATGTTGAGTGTTTGAGATAGAGATGGAAAACGCAATAATTATAATTATTAACACAAAAATCACGCATCTTGAACTAACGGTATAAATATAACCAAATGCTGTCTTGATTTTTACCGTCTCCCTTTCACACGACGTGTATGCAGACTTTTTCAAGAATAAAAGTTTTCAAAAAATAAAAATATATTTTTTTCGTAGATCGACAATAATCACAAATTATATCATTATATATAATAAAACTAAGTTGATAAAATGTGCGTGCCGATAAAACTTGAAAAGGAGTCCCGATACGATAAAGGGACTTATATAGTGTGATGGCCCTTTATCCCCCTCGAACAAGAAAGTTCCCGTTTTACCCTAAAGGGCGTATTTTTTAAGATATAAGGACTCTTCCAACCCTTCAACTTGGAAATTAAGTGTAGTGGCGCCATCTGTTGTCGAGTATTTGAACTTCATTTAGAACAACGGGTATTTGGGTCTCATATCAACTCCCGAGCGAAGCAGCCGGGAATCATAGCTAGTATATAATAAAACTAAGTTTATAAAATGTGCGTGCCGATAAAACTTGAAAAGGAGTCCCGACACGATAAAGGGACTTATATAGTGTGATAGCCCTTTACCCCCCTCGAACAAGAAAGTTCCCGTTTTACCCTAAAGGGCGTATTTTTAAAGATATAAAGACTCTTCCAACCCTTTAACTTGGAAATTAAGTGTAGTGGCGCCATCTGTTGTCGAGTATTTGAACTTCATTCAGAACAACGGTTATTTGGGTCTCATATCAACTCCCGAGCGAAGCCGGGAATCATAGCTAGTATTTAAATAAGATCAAAATTAATTTTATTTCAGTAAATTACAGGTGATTACAAAAATTATTTGTAATTTTAATTTGATGCTATGATTTCATAACTAATTAAGATTAGTTGATTGCAGCAGTTCGCAGATTGCTATAAGGTGCTTAATGGGCATAATAGAAAAATAAAATTATAGTGTTTTAGTAATAAGTATATTGTCCGTGCCTTATTTTATGGTATTAAATATTAACAGA
Organism: Listronotus bonariensis; assembly: GCA_014170235.1. Lineage (NCBI taxonomy): Eukaryota > Metazoa > Arthropoda > Insecta > Coleoptera > Curculionidae > Listronotus > Listronotus bonariensis. Next base: position 27,547 of record JACEGR010002757.1, read on the forward strand.
CTTTTACTTTTATTTTTAGATATCTAGTATTCTTAATAAATGATATTAACACACAAATATTGCAGGTAGTCTTCGTGCTATCATCCTGTGGTAACGTTTGCAAAAGGTAATATATATTTTTAAATTTTTAGTTTAAGTTACATTTTTGTATTTATTTTGGTAAAGGGTTATTATACTTAAGCCAAGCTTAAAATTAACTGTAATTTAACATATTTTTAAACCAGCCTTATAGCTTTTATTAGGAAAATAGAATCAAAACTAGCCTTAAATCCGGATTTAAATACAGTGTATTTTCATTAAAAAAACAAAGAGATAATTCTCTTATTTGTACACTTAAAAAAAATCTTTATATAGGGGAAAGTAAGGAGGCTTCATACAGTTTTTATATTTTGCTTTGTGGAATGTCGTGTTTTAGGTATATCTCTTTTAATTTATGACACACTAGTAGCTTAACTATTTTATATTGCAGTAGAACCTTAATATTATTGAAAATCTACATGCGCGAGTTTCCATAAGACTTTTACAAAAAAAGCAAAATGTATGAATGTACCCCATTAGTGGGGTACAACCGAAGGGGCACATTTAACATCACTATTAATTCGTCATAATTATTGTTTATTATTATTTTATACTATACTTTATAAAAAAACACAAATACATTTTTTTAACATATAAAACAAATAGTAAAATTCAAAATTAAAAAACAGGTTTTATCTAAATCTGTTAATGCCTATTTTAACATCGCAATAGTTTCGTGATATGAACATAAGTAATGAATAGTGAACAGAGTGTCATTAAACGGTCTTTACGTTACATGTATGGTTATCTACCAAAGACACATTTTTTGTTTTAGTCAGTTATATTTATTAAAAGTAACAATATCAAAATGTAAAAAAAGTATTGCTTAACACAAAGATACCTTAACTTACAAAACCTAAAATTTATATGCCTATGTTATTACCAGATTATCACCTAAGATCTATGGTAATATCATCACTATGTCTGATAAATTAACTGATATTGGACATTCAAAGACAGAAAGTTCATAAAGCACCCTGTTTTTTTTCGTAAAAATGAAACTTAAACTACTTTATATAATATTTACAACTATAATCGTCGTGTAACAAAAAATAGTATTAAAAAACTATTCATAAAGGGCCAGGGTTTCAATTATACAGTATGAATGTGCCCCATATACTTGTGTATGAATTCCCCATCACATGCTAATGAAAAAAAAATTTGAAATAGAAAAACCGTATTTATCTATATTAATTTACACATTAAATTAGTGCCTTTGTATTATTATAAGTAGGATTAAATAGCAATAATTAATCAAAAAAATAGTAACTGGCCATAATATATGTCCAAAGTTACGTTATGAAATTACTTACGCGAGGCAAAAACACGTTCCGTGTTGTGCACTCGATCTTACCGCACCGAAAATTCTGAATCTTCACTAGTCTGTAAACACACATGAAAACTGTGCACATCCACTTACGTTACTATTTTACTTCGTGTCTAACTTCAGATAAACTCAATGTATCTAGGTGCCCCTTGTATGAATCCACCCCACTTTCCCATAACATCGATTTTTGTTTTTAGGGGTACACATTTTGTGTCTACAATTTCCATCAGGGTTATCCCATTCCCTCACCAACACAAACCTCAAAAAGTTTAAATGGGAAAAAGGGTCAAATAAGATATCTCAACTATTGAACCTATTTTTAAAAAACCTAAAACTATAGGGAAACTTTGTAATCCTTTAGGCTAAGGTGTCACTTAAACCCCCTTTCCCATTTGAAATTTTTGACGTCTCTGTTGGTAGAGACATGGTTTAGGATTCTTTTTATAAGTGTATAAATAACGAAATAATACAAAGTGGCTCGTTATGACTTGCATTTTTACCTGTTTTAAAGTAGAAAAGCTTTTAATACTTTAATTTTGGTGTAATTTTGTTTTTAACGGAATGCAGTCCCGCGGGTTCCAAATATTTACTGGATCCCGCGCAAATACCTTAATTATTACCAAAAGTGGAAAACTAAACATTATTTTGAAAATAACTTCCCAAAAACGTTAAGGTACGTGTTATTTTAGCTGCGAAACGGTTCCTGACTACTTTACAAATTATATAACCAGCAGATAAAAACGCTTGTTTTGCTTCTACCATTGTAGAAACAATCGTCATTAAGGCAAAGCTGCCCGCTTTATCACTTTCGCTGCTACTAAATTTTACATTTTGAAGATATTCATTCGCTACTTCATTGACGGCTTCACTTTTTGCAGCCATTTCTTCATTTAACGCTTCAGGTAAAGGTGTAAAAATAACATCTAAAACAGCTAATTGAATACCAGGTGCAAAACAAAGCTGCTGATCGGGCTTAATAGGATTACCGACTTTTCCCATGACTTGTCAGTAGTAATATATGTTATCTCATCATCTAAAAACAGGTCATTTTCTGACAATTTATCATTTTAAATTGAGATATAGGCTTTTGCAGACAAACTTCTATGAATGCGCATCAGCCCCAAGTTCCAGCAAATAGTTTTTTCTAAGAAAACACATGAACTTACTTTCGCTAATCCCGCGCGGGATCCTGTCCATTTTACGTAAGGGATTAATAGGCTCTAAGCCAAAAAATTTATAACGGTAATTTTAATTAATATTTAATTGTATCTTTTGTGACGTTGGCACACTCCAACGACGTCATCGGACTATGCGACGTTTTAAATAATTATGCGGGCATTTCCACAAAAATGCAAATTTTGGCATTATTACAAAACTCTTGCAATTTTCGGGAAAATTTGAAGTGAAGGAATAAAATCCAATCTATGTACACCGAAAATTTGCTACATTTTTTTAATATCTTTGTGACATCTCACGAAGGCTTATGCCTAAATACTAAAGTACCGTGAGTGCCAGGTTATTAGCTGTTTACGCTTAAGTGTACGTGGCTAAGGGCCTATTCTGCACATGACATGGTAGGGGAGCCCAAGAGGGGATTTCGGGATTTACTACAGCGCAGCTGATTAATAGACCGGAGGATACCTTGTACCTGGTTAAGTTACCTCAACCAAATATGAGCCCCGTATACCATCATAAATTTACGGGCGCGTCACATTCGAGATAGTGTAAGTTAATTACATGCTAAACAGTCTATATTCCACTAATATGACAATTTGAGAGTGACATAAAAAAGCGGTGGGCTACAAAGTTGTTAAAAAACGTCATTTTGATATTCTGAAGCGTGGCTTTTTTATTTTGAAGAAAGTCATTTAAGGATAACGACAAATATACAGGGTGTTTAGAACTATGGAATCAAACTTTAAGGTGTGATTCCCTATGTTATTTTATAAAAAAAGTTCCTATAAACATATGTCGGAGTTGCTTCCTTACTGAGATACAGGGCGTTAAAATTAGGGAAAAAAGTCCGTTTTTTCTAAATATTTTTAATCTGCTTAGTCCGATTTAAATAAAATTTGGTTTGTTTATTTAAAGTAATATAGCGCTTATTTAGCTCTTTCCATATTGTTATTATTGGGTCCAGTGGCGTCTCAGAGGGCACAGCAACGTATATTATTAAGAAATAAAAGTACGGCACTGACTGTTTTAAAGTTTTTATATTTTTTATAATTAAGCAAATAATAATACAACTTTTTAATCCCTTGTATTTTTTGTATCTACCTTCGTTTTCGAGAAAAAATATTAAAGGTACTTTAATTTCTTCTAAAAAGTACACATAGACAACATGATATAAAAAGCAAAAATTAAAATTAAACAATTATTTGCCTTAAAATAAATTAACAGTCGTGTATTTTATCGAAAATTGTCATTTTTCCCTATTTACTAAAATCGATATTTTTTATTTTTAATTATAGATTCTAGTTTTATGCACTAGGGACTAAAAAGTTGTACCATTAATTGCCTAATTATAAAAAAATATAAAAACGTCAAAATTAGTCAGTGGCGTACTTTTTTGCTCAATAATATAGGTTGCGGTGCCAACTGAGACGCCACTGGACCCAATAATAACAATATGGTTACGGCTTCATAAGCAGCTTATTACTTTAAATAAATGTACCAAATTTTATCCAAATCGGCCTAAGAATATTAAACATATTTTATAATACTGATTTTTTTCTTAAGTTTTAACATCTCTTGTATCTCAGTAAGGAAGCAACTCCGGCCATATGTTTATAGGAACATTTTTTCATAAAATATCATAAGGAATCACACCTTAAAGTTTGATCCCATAGTTCTGAAACACCCTGTATAATCCGATAGGATTTAAACCATTTCCACAAGCCAAAATAATAACAGTATCTGTGACAGATTTAAAAATCTATAGACGCTACGTCCCTGATGAAAAGCTTTATATTATACAGCGTTTCTACTTAAATTTGCACCATATGGAAAACTTTTTTATAGTTAATTTTACATTAAAAAACACTATTCTTAATTAAAAGTTCTGCATGGTCTAAAACCTTTAATGTAATCATCAGATATTAATTTTTTAGTGGTATACGAGGTATGTCAAAAAATGTTAATTTTACTCAAAAGAAAAGTACCCTTATTTTTCATAATATCGAAAAAAATTTATAGGAAAAGATGTTTATTATGAAAAATCTCTTTCAATATAAAAATTGGTTATTAATAAAAAAGAAAAACTTGTTAATATTTTTTTATGGGGCAACGGGCGTTTCTGTGACTTCGCTGTTTGGACAGTTCTAATGTACAAAAATGAAATAAAAAAATGCAACCATAATGCATATAAAATTGATAAAAAAGTTTTTTTTTTTAAATGAACAAGTTTTTAATTCTAAACATCTTTTCTTTATAAATTTTTTGATAATATAAAAAATAAGGGTACTTTCCCCTTGAGCAATTTTTTTTTGACATACCTCGTATATTACTGCAAAAAATAAATATTTGATGATTACATTTTAGATTTAGACAATGCAGAACTTTTTATAAAGAATATTATTTTTGGTGTAAACATAATAATAAAAAAATAAAAAAGTTTTTCATATGGTGCGAAGTTAAGTAGACACGTTGTATAATATTTTTTCTTATCACCTAAGCTTTGCAACCCAATAGGTCTCTATGACGCTCGAATAAATTCTCTGTTTGCATGTTGCAATATCCTTTGGATATAGCCAGTGTTAAATTTTTCTTAATTCCGTCCGTTTCACCACGGACTCCTAGAAATAGGTAAACTTTTATTTATTTCCGGGTTTTAAAAGCGGCCATAAACCTCGTCGACTATGCAATTTTACGAAATATCTAACATGCACGCCAGTAGAAAGCCGCCAAACGTTACCGATTAACCTAAACGAAATTTTATAAAAGTTGGATATCTGCCAGTTCAACATTTCTCTTTTTAAACTCTAATATGAGGCAGGAAAGCGGTAAATAATATATTATATGAAAGATTGGCAGGATAACTTGATTTTAATTGCAGGAATGTTGCGATAGACTCATTGAGCTGGATAGATTGCTAATGCTTAACACCTGCGCAAAACAAAATTTACGTTTCATGGGCGGAAAAACGGGTTTGTGCGCTTGGATACCAGTCATCACCCATCGTCACTGAATGTTTACGCGCAGGCGCCGAGCGAACAATCGGCATTATCGGGTATAATTTATCAACGCATTGTTGTTGGGACGATGAGCCAGTTTCGTATTTGGCCATGACTTTTAAGTACACATGCTCGTAAACGCCTAAACCTGTTTGTTGACTGCGTTAAAACAATAAAAATACCAATAATGCTTCTAGTCACTTTGGATCTAAATAAAGACTTTGGGGTAAAAACAGTACAAGTCCATTTTTGGGCAAAAATTACATTTTTCACGTAGTCGTATTCTTTATAGGAAGGCCCATACATTGGTACAAAAATCGTGCAAGTCCGGAGCATTGTAATGTCGCTATCAGAATTTTGAAAATTGCTGACGACATATTTTTGGGCAAAAACCGGAAAAAATCCAAAACATATTAACGTCGCTATGAGACTTTTGGACATAGTCGACGACATAGTTTGGAGCAAAAAGCGAACAAAACCGGAATGATGTGATTTTTGCACTTAACATTTAAATTATCTATGGCGTGGATATACCACGCTGGAAACATCTGCTGCAAACTGACAGTTGCGTGTGTAGTCTAATAGTTTTATTTGTTAAAATCAAAAAAAAAAAATGGTTTGTATATGACTCAGGATATTATTACGATCTTTACCGAACATTTTAAGCCTCTATTATCGCTGTCTAATATAAACAAAACCTTCAAGTTTGCTATTTCAAATTGAATTCTGTGGGTCGACGGTTTTTTTAGCATATAGCAAATTTTCTTCGCAAAAAAACTGAGAGTATTTTCTCATTACCAAATTCCAATATGCAGCAGTTTTTTTTTCCATTAAGTTAAACGAAATAAAATAAAAGATGTTAGAGTTTTAGTACAGAAATATGTTCCAAAAGCTGATAATATTTTAGGCGGAGATACTGAAATCTTAAAAATATCGGAAATTCAGAAGCACCCGCCTATGACTTAGCCTCTTTTCTTATGCAATAATCATTTAAATGTGTGTTTATTTTTATTTAAAAAAATTGTTTTTATAACTTTTGTGACTCATTTGGGGCAAAACTCGAACAAGTCCAAATTTTTAAAAATTTCCTTTACCTTTGTTTTTTAAAGAGACTTCTAATAAACCAAATAGTTCTGTCTATAAGAACTACAAATACAAGAAAAAACATAATTTTGTTTATAATAATTATACTTTATATTCTATACAGTTTTCTTTAAATTGCCAGCAACCTTGAAATCTGGACTTGTACAGTTTTTGCCCCAAAGTCTTCAAATGTGGACTATCTTATGAATAGACTAGTCCGGACAATGCAAAAGATATAAATTACAGGGGTAATAAGTAAGTGGGTTTAAGTCAAATATTTGAAGGCCTAAAGTATTTGACTTTAAAAGACTAGTCCAGGCAATGCAAAGATATGAATTAAAGGGGTAATAAGTAAATGGGTTTAAGTTAAATATTTAATGGCCTAAAGTATTTGACTTTAAAAGACCAGTCCAGGCAATGCAAAAGATATGAATTAAAGGGGTAATTAGTAAATGGGTTTAAGTCAAATATTTGATGGCCTAAAGTATTTGACTTTAAAAGACTAGTCCAGGCAATGCAAAAGATATGAATTAAAGGGGTAATAAGTAAATGGGTTTAAGTCAAATATTTGATGGCCTAAAGTATTTGACTTTAAAAGACTAGTCCAGGCAATGCAAAGATATGAATTAATGGGGTAATAAGTAAATGGGTTTAAGTTAAATATTTAATGGCCTAAAGTATTTGACTTTAAAAGACTAGTCCAGGCAATGCAAAGATATGAATTAAAGGGGTAATAAGTAAATGGGTTTAAGTTAAATATTTAATGGCCTAAAGTATTTGACTTTAAAAGACTAATCCAGGCAATGCAAAAGATATGAATTAAAGGGGTAATAAGTAAATGGGTTTAAGTCAAATATTTGATGGCCTAAAGTATTTGACTTTAAAAGACTAGTCCATGCAATGTGCAAGGATATGAATTAAAGGGGTAATAAGTAAATGGGTTTAAGTCAAATATTTGATGGCCTAAAGTATTTGACTTTAAAAGACTAGTCCAGGCAATGCAAAGATATGAATTAAAGGGGTAATAAGTAAATGGGTTTAAGTTAAATATTTAATGGCCTAAAGTATTTGACTTTAAAAGACTAGTCCAGGCAATGCAAAAGATATGAATTAAAGGGGTAATAAGTAAATGGGTTTAAGTCAAATATGTGATGGCCTAAAGTATTTGACTTTAAAAGACTAGTCCAGGCAATGCAAAAGATATGAATTAAAGGGGTAATAAATAAATGGGTTTAAGTCAAATATTTGATGGCCTAAAGTATTTGACTTTAAAAGACTAGTCCAGGCAATGCAAAAGATATGAATTAAAGGGGTAATAAGTAAATGGGTTTAAGTCAAATATTTGATGGCCTAAAGTATTTGACTTTCAAAGACTAGTCCAGGCAATGCAAAAGATATGAATTAAAGGGGTAATAAGTAAATGGGTTTAAGTCAAATATGTGATGGCCTAAAGTATTTGACTTTAAAAGACTAGTCCAGGCAATGCAAAAGATATGAATTAAAGGGGTAATAAGTAAATGGGTTTAAGTCAAATATTTGATGGCCTAAAGTATTTGACTTTAAAAGACTAGTCCAGGCAATGCAAAAGATATGAATTAAAGGGGTAATAAGTAAATGGGTTTAGGTCAAATATTTGATGGCCTAAAGTTTTGACTTTAAATCAGTTTTACTATTCTAGCTTTACTAATTCGTTTTCATTTTTATGCGGTATCTTTTACACTATATACTTTTTTGCCACTCTGTATTTAACCTTTATTTTTATTTTTTAATATTTTTTACGTAAGAAAGGTATACGTTCTAAAACTTGATTTGCGCATCCATGCGCTTCTAGTAAAAAGTTGAAGAGCCAAAAAAGAAGAGGTACTTACCCTCCACATCTTTTACCTTCTTTATTTATTTTTGCCTGGTAGCAGAAACTTAAGGGACAAACTAAAACATTTTTCACATGGGTGCATTGCAACCATTCATTTTTCCTTTTTTAAGATATCTGGATTTAAAAACACACTTCTTGTATAACCAGGTCTAAACTATACAGGGTGTTTCAGAATAAGTTGCCGATCTTTAAGATAGAAGAGGCAAAAAGCAACATTACAAGTTTACACACTTATACCTATCTGTATACACAACGAAAGACGAAACGTGATCAATCAAAAAAAGTTAAAAGCACACCACAATGCATCTGAATGTATCCACTGTATTCAACCAATTAAATCAATAATTTTTTTTTGGTTTTGTGTCTTGACCAACAGTTTTAGTTATTTTGTAGTCATTTTTGTTGTTTTTGCCTATTTTTACAACTTTATTTACCGCGTTTGTTATTAAAGCTATGAAAAAACTTTGGATAGGTTATTTGGGTGGTTTTTTCCGTATAATTTTGTGATGTAATAAGCTTTTTTATGTTAAAAATGTTGAGAATATTACCCAACTTATGTTTTTTCTTAAAGAACACCCTGTATATTTTTATTTATGTTTATTAGGTTCTCTTTGGGCTTTTTAAAAATATATAATTATAGGTATTTTTATTTCAAATTTTACCCAAAATTTGCATTTTTCATAAATAGAAGACCTGACTGACAAAATGTCAGAACGTTATTTTTCAATATTTTTTTCTCTATTTTGCGACCACAACCCAGAGTCGGGCCGAATACTGAAAATCGGTATTCGAATACTCGGTATTTATGAATACCCATGACAATTTTTGTATTCGGTTACACTTTTTGGTAAGTAGGGAGAGATAGGGCATTCTGCAACCTCCGTCCTCCGGAGGAGCTTATTATCTCAAGATCTCTGACGTCAGAGCAATTATTTAGGAATCTTGCGCAACTCCATATTTAGGGTACTGCGCCTGCGTCTCTTGTGCAGGGCGTGGCCACGGGCCTGTCACCTGTCAAATGTCACCTGCCAAATGTCACTTGTCACTTGTCAAATGCCAAATGTTAATATTATGCGTGACGTCATTTCGTACGGCCCTAGACCTAACCTGGCAACATCGGGCACATGTCAATATTTGCTGACGTCATTTCGTACGGTCCTAGACCTAACCCGACAACACCGGGATCAGGCGGGGGCGGCGCGGGGGAAGGGTAAATAATAAAACAAGCGAGGCTATTAAGTGTGGAAACTGACCGTGGGAAATTACGTTAGGAATCTTGAGCTATTAAGAATTATTTATGGAAGTAGTAATGTACTCCTTGCATTTTACCCAAATAATATTTTCTGAACATACACCTACTACAACCAATCAGAGAGCCGTATTTTTTCTTAAGCCGTTATTATTTTTAACCAATCAGAGAGCCGTATTTTTTCTTAAGCCGTTATTTTTAACCAATCAGAGAGCAGTTTACCCTAATAGATGGTTTCTGAACGTACCCCTTGTAATTTCAAGGTCAAAGCATACGTCAACAATAACGAAGATAGCTGCAGTTAGATAATAAACGGTAAAAACAGTGGTAACTAAATAAAAAAACAGTGTTTGTGGTAAAGCATTTATTATAAAATAAAAAAATACATACATTGTTGTCATATTTCTAAATAATTCTTAGAATAATACCTTATAAAATAAATAGCAGTGTTTACAGTAAAGCAATTATTTTTAAATTAAAAAATACATTGTTGCCATATTGCTAAATAATTCTTAGAATAATACCTTATAAAATAGGATATTTAATTATAAACTCTGCATATATTTTGATACGTGGTCGTATTTTATCTCCTAAAAATAAAATATAATCATTTAAATTTAACTTCTGGTGTAACAACTCGCTTGGTTTTTCATATGCTGTTGCGTTTATATACGTTTTAACAGGTGTATCGATATTGACATATTCAATAATTCCACTTGTAATGGGAAACCTGTAGTAATCAAATTTTGTGCCATTTATTAAAAGATGTTTTGACAAACCCTTTTCGCAAACCAACATAATATTCATGTAGCCATACAAGTTGTTTTCGGGTTTATCCTTTACACCATCTTCTGTTTTAAGCTTTTTGCTAAATGATATGGATGAGTTAAATTACGTCCGAACTTGTCGAGAGTCATCTTGAAAATGATGTTATGTTACTAAATCAACTCTTTTTATTCAATAATATCGGCTTCCTTTAACTCTTCAATAATACTCATAATCTCATTTTGATGGTTATTATTACCCACTTGCTTGCTAGCCATTAACAATCTTAATCTATCCACAAGCTCATTTGGATCATCCCAGTAAATATAATCAGTTTTATTATTGTTAAATATTTTATGTTGAGTATCAATTGGTAAACCATAGCCTTGAGGATTTTGTGCTCTTGTAATTCGCAACTCTTTATCGCGTTCTTTTTGTTTTCTTATTCGCTCCTCTTTTATACGTTCGAGTAACGGTTTAATTGTTAACATGTACTTGACACCTCTGTTGCCAACATGCTGTTCGTTTTCATTAAAGTTTCTCTTACTAGCATTCGTTAGCAAAACCAATTTTGCAAATGCTCGCTCGTCTAGTGATGTAAATTTGTTTTTTAACGGATTGGTCTTGAATATAAGTTCATATAGACCAGGAGTTCCAATAAATTTTTCCCCTTTAACATAAATATCTGGACCGTTAAATTCAAGTCGAGAATCACCGAAAGTTAGATGATCAGTAGCCATATCATGTTTTAAATAGTTTCGATCGTACTCGTTTTCCGTATCTTTTATAAAACCTTCCACATATTTTCTAGGTAGCGGATCATACTGATCTAGATATTCTCGAAAGGATTCTTCCGGAATACTATCAATCTGAACAGGATTTAATTGTGGGTCGACTCTAAAGTCATCATCAAAGTAACTTTCTTCAGGTTGGTGCTCATAGATAGTTCTGTTTAAATCAGTTTCCTCTGTTTCGCCTTCTTCCATCATTTGTTCATCTTCCGACGGCTCATCATCCATATATTCTTTTTCTTGTTCAGCTATATCGTCTTGTTTTTTAACGGGACTGGCAAAGTTAAGAGGAGTTCGTGCTTTCTTTATTACTGTATGAGTAAAATTTTCGCTTTGACGTCTTTTTAAGGACTTTGGTATAAATGGTTGTCTACCAGATTGAGTGTTTTGTATTGATTTGGATATTATTTTTGCCAAAGGTTTATACGTATTTTCCAATATAACAGCATTCTCATAACGACCAGCTTTTATTGAATCATATAATTTTTTTACACTCCTCGAATGTTTATCAAGGAGTTGAAGAATGTTTGGATCTTCTTGCAAACTCCGCTTATCTTCTGAGCGCTGATCATCATTCGTGTCGAACTCTAGCTCGCCATTCTCACGTTGCTGTTTCTTTAAAAGCTGGTATTTTTTCGAATACTATCGGTAGCTTCATTTATTTTACGTCTCACATCCTTGTCCAACTTGTTCAAATCCATGGTTAAGAAATATTTTTAATAATTAGGATTTACTTTTGGGGCAACCCACTGCTTAAGCAAATAGCCCAGAGCCCTCTGCTTAAGCGATAACGGTCTTTATTTTCAAATACGGCACCGTTTTTCTAAATACGGCACTGTTTTTCTAAAATACGGCACCGTTTTCTAAAATACGGCACTGTTTTTCTAAATACGGCACTGTTTTTCTAAAATACGGTACTGTTTTTCTAAATACGGCACTGTTTTTCTAAAATACGGCACCGTTTTCTAAAATACGGCACTGTTTTTCTAAATACGGCACTGTTTTTCTAAAATACGGTACTGTTTTTCTAAATACGGCACTGTTTTTCTAAAATACGGCACCGTTTTCTAAAATACGGCACTTTTTTTCTAAAATACGGCACTGTTTTCTAAAATACGGCACCGTTTTCTTAAATACGGCACTGTTTTTCTTAAATACGGCACCGTTTTTCTAAATACTGCACTGTTTTTCTTAAATACGTTATTATTGTTAATAATCTTTATGTAGCTCTAGACACGTGTTGACTCAATGACGGGTGGGAACTAAATGATGACAGTTATAGTATAACGTAACATATATAAATATATACTTAACATTCTGATTCAATCCTTAGTATTGTCAAAGACTTTGTGCTGTACGGTCATGCAGAAGTTTAAGAAAAAATCAATTAAGAAAAAACTGCTCGTAGAGGCAAGGGGATTCCCTTCGCGACCGCGTTTCAAAAAGCGAGGGAGGCATTGTACGTGGAAAAACCGCAAGATCTTTTCTCTGCTGCTGAAGTAGCTCTGAAAGCATTCAATGGGGTGGAAAAAGAAAAACCTGCAGATGTAGTACCTTTACCTGTAGTCGGCGGATTTCTACCATTTTTAATACCACTTTTTGCCGGCTTAAGCGCCGTAGGAGCACTTAGCGGCGGAATATCAGGGATCGTAAAAGCTGTTAAAGATTCTAAGGCGGCGCAAGAAAGATTAGAAGAAGAAAAGAGACACAACAAAACAATGGAATCTATTGCGATTAGCAAAACTGGTAGCGGTTTATATTTAGGACCATACAAAAACGGTTTGGGACTCTATTTAAAACCCTATAAATACAGATGACTCAAGAAATAAATTTAGTCTTACTTCAACCGTCATGCATACCTTTAGCTTGAGTGGTAATAGTTCCATCTTAGAAGCAACCTATAACCCGCCCATCTACTTGAGAGATGACACTAGTGAATACGAGCTTGGTTTAGTCAGTTTAGAAACGTTTAACGCCATACCCAACATTGATAATAGCAATAACAAATTTTATGTGGGTAATATTACTCTAGAAATCCCGATTGGATCATATGAAATAAGTGCAATAAATGATTATCTACAAGAGGCCATACAGGAAAAAAATAAAGCAATCAATAATTTTAATTGTACCCTAAGCCTAAAGGGTAATGTTAATACGCTCAAGTGCGAGCTCGAATGTTCTCATACAGTTGACTTTACTAAGACAAATTCTATTGGAAAATTGTTAGGATTTCATAATATTTTGCTAAAGCCCAACGTTAAACATGTATCGCAAACACCTGTAAATATTCTGAAAATTAACGTGATTAAAATCGAGTGTAATATCGTTACTGGTGCCTATCACAATAATATGCTTGTTCATACAATACATGAATTTTCGCCATCAGTACCAGCTGGTTTCAAAATTATAGAAATTCCTCAAAATGTGCTTTATATGCCTGTATCCACCAAAATTATCAGCAACATTAAATTAAAACTGGTTGATCAAGATGGTGAATTGGTTGACTTTCGAGGAGAAGTTATTACTATTAGATTACATTTGAGAAAGTCTTTATAAATAACTACTTTGTGATGTTTGTGTCAGTATACTGCAGAACATTGTACAGAGCACACGTGTTATGGTTGTTAAATATAACGCCAAGAAAATTGTCAATTTTAACCAGCTTTGGAACACTAAAAGAGCTTAACTGAAGAAAATATAAGATTTCTTGCATCCATAGGGCTTCTTGTTAAAAACTTTGAAAATGAGCATTTTAAACGTGACAGATTCGCTAAACTTTGATAACTCTATTACAAAAATAGAAAGGCATAGCCATTTACCGTACTCCAGCTCTTTCAAAAATAATGATGAAATTCGAATACCGGTGCAACAAACTGATATATACACCCTACCTTGGGCAAGTCATATTTATTTGGAAGGACGACTTTTAAAAGGGTCCGATGGAAGAGTTTCAGACACTGCTAAACTTGTAAACAACTTTGTGGGACACCTCTTTGAAGAAATTCGTCTTGAAATTGGCGGAAAAGTTATTGATTCGACTAGATATCCTGGAATAGCAGCAACAATGAAAGGTTATGTCTCTTACAATGGTAATGAGTTAATTAAATATAAAAACGCTGGTTGGAGTATTGAAGATGATTTTACCTGGGACGGGATGGGCTCAAACGGAACTTTTAATGTTTGTGTTCCACTAAGGACATTACTAGGATTCGCTGAAGATTTTCAAAAGATACTTATAAATGTTAAGCATGAACTAATATTGTTAAGAAGTTCTTCCGATAAAAATGCCGTTATTAACACTACCGATGGAGAAAATGTACAAGCTATTATTGATAAAATTGTTTGGAGGCTACCACATATTACAGTATCCGATGCTGAGCGACTAGAACTTTTACAGATTGTTGGAAGTGGAACTGAATTGGATATCGGTTTTAGAAGCTGGGAACTCACAGAACATCCTTCAATACCGATTGGAAAACACCTTACATGGACCATTAAAACTTCTGTGCAGGTGGAAAGACCAAGATGGATAATTTTAGGTTTTCAAACAGATCGAAAGGATAACCACAAGAAAAATTGTAGCTTATTTGATCATTGTGATGTATCAAATGCAAAGCTTTATTTAAATTCTGAATTTTATCCATACGATAATTTAAATTTGGAAATTTCGAGAGGTATAATAGCTACTCTCTATGAAATGTACTCAGAATTTCAAGAAAGCTACTACGAAAAAGAAAACGAACCACTTTTAACTCCTAAAAATTTAAAAACAATGCATCCTTAATTGTAATTGATTGTTCAAGACAAAATGAAATCCTTAATTCTGGCATTATTGATGTAAGGTTAGAGATTGAAACAAAAGAAAACTTTCCTGCAAACACAAATGCTTACTGTTTAATTATTCATGACAAACTTGTAAAATATTCACCATTAACAGGGTCTGTGAGAAGAGTTTAAATAACCGTAATAATACATTATTCTAAGAATTATTTAGCAATATGGCAACAATGTATTTTTTTATTTAAAAATAATTATTTAGAAACGTATCAAAATATATGCTGAGTTTATAATTAAATATCCTATTTTATAAGGTATTATTCTAAGAATTATTTAGCAATATGGCAACAATGTATTTTTTAATTTAAAAATAATTGCTTTACTGTAAACACTGCTATTTATTTTATAAGGTATTATTCTAAGAATTATATAGAAATATGGCAACCATGTATGTATTTTTTATTTTATAATAAATGCTTTACTACAAACACTGTTTTTTATTTAGTTACCACTGTTTTTACCGTTTATTATCTAACCGCGGCTATCTTTGTTATTGTTGACGTATGCTTTGACCTTGAGTGTATTACTATCTAAACCTGTATATAAAATTGCTAAGAGTCAATGTACAATGTGGTTTAAATAAAAATAATATATACAATGTGTTTTATTATTTACCCTTCCCCCGCGCCGCCCCCGCCTGATCCCGGTGTTGTCGGGTTAGGTCTAGGACCGTACGAAATGACGTCAGCAAATATTGACATGTGCCCGATGTTGCCAGGTTAGGTCTAGGGCCGTACGAAATGACGTCACGCATAATATTAACATTTGGCATTTGACAAGTGACAAGTGACATTTGGCAGGTGACATTTGACAGGTGACAGGCCCGTGGCCACGCCCTGCACAAGAGACGCAGGCGCAGTACCCTAAATATGGAGTTGCGCAAGATTCCTAAATAATTGCTCTGACGTCAGAGATCTTGAGATAATAAGCTCCTCCGGAGGACGGAGGTTGCAGAATGCCCTATCTCTCCCTACTTTGGTATTCGAATAAAAGGCCGGTATTCGAATACTCTAAAAGAATATTCGTCGAATACTTCTAAAGTATTTGAATACAGAATCCCGAATACTAACCAAAAAGTATTCTGCCGAATACCGAATACCAAACACACAAATGTATTCGAATACCGGAAAAATGTATTCTGAATACTATTCAGAATACTGAGTATTCGAATACGACCCAACTCTGCCACAACCTAATATAGGATATTAATAAAAAATTAACTTTTTAATATTTGTAAGTTTTTTAAATAAATTACTTTAGCCTAAAAACATTTGACTTCATTATAAAAAGCACAATTACAGAAAAAAAGTTATATTTACTAAATGAAAATAACAAAAAACAAAAATTACCATAAATGATCAAATTCAAGTATTCTGTAATATATTTATTATTTATTTTATTTCCATTTAGTAAATATTATTATTTTGCTGTATAGTACTTTTTATAATGAACTCATATTTTTTGAACTCATCTATTATTGGTAATGCTATTTATTATTACCTAGTATAATGACATTTGTGGAACTATTAAAAAACATACAAATTTATTTTTAAAAGCTTAAGTGAGTTAATAGAAATAGGGTAAAAATATTACACTTAATTTGTAATAAAATATCTAGTTAAAGAAGTTTAACGAAAAAGAAAAAAAAATAGGTTTTTTCTGTATGGCCTTCTGTAAAAAAAAAGTTTATGGAAAATGACAATTTTAAGTAAAATTTAAAATAAAAAAACATATTAGTATATATTTTTGGAAAACTCAAAGAGGGATTACTAAATATGAATAAAAATATGCAGGGTGCTCCATAAAAAAAACATAGGTTGACTAATTTTCTTAAAAACTTCTCAACGTAGATAAAAACTAATTACACGACTATAGTATCTAAAGCTTTTTTATAACTTTAACATTAAACCAGTTAGTGAAAGTTGTAAATGTGGGCAAAATCTGAAAATCACCCTGTAGCTCCGAGATGAACCGCATTTTTGATATTTCTTATAATTTTTGAGATACCCCGTAAAACCATCGAAAATTAAAAACCCTGTATATCTCCTATAAAAGTAAAAGCACTTGCAGTTTGCGGTAACGTAATTTATGGAAATCTTAATTTGGACTAGTTAATCATATTTAAATAATTAGTATGGGTTTCCGTGGTGTAGTGGTTATCACATCCGCCTAACACGCGGAAGGTCCCCGGTTCGATCCCGGGCGGAAACATTAATTTTTTTAAAATATTATTGCATGCGTAGCATTTTAAAGTTTATCTAGGTGTTTTGCCTAAATATAAATAGAATATAGGGATTTTAAATCTAAAAAGAAAATACATTTTTGATATTAAATCGGAATTGGATTTTGTTGTCATATTATTTTGTCGGAACATACCAAATTTTTTTTTGACAGATATAATTTAGAAATACCGTGTATATTTCTAAATAAAAGTATAGGTTTCCGTGGTGTAGTGGTTATCACATCCGCCTAACACGCGGAAGGTCCCCGGTTCGATCCCGGGCGGAAACATTACTCTTTTTTTATTTAATAAATAATAATTGTTATTCATATATCCTCTGAATAATAATGTTTTTTGCAAACGTCAGTAATAAAGACATTTAAAAAACAATTTTTAAACATTGTTTCTGTCACCACGTGAGCTATAGAAATATGATTTTAAATTAATGTTAATTAAAAATTAAAGGAAAAAATGTAAGAATAGTAATTTATTATTATTAAAAAACTTAAGATTATTTATAGCCGATTATTTTCAAACTAAGGCAAAGCGTAGTTCAAAGTTTTTTTAATAGTAAATTCGATAAACCGCAATCTGATACATTTTAAATTTAGTTACTTGTAAACTAAAAAAGTAATGTTGGATTTTATGGTAAGTTGGCTTTTGATTTAGTTGATGTCGCGGTTACTGTATAAATTCATACAAAATTAAATTCTATTACGCACTTAACCAAAACATAAATTTAGAGTGTTTAAGAAATACTTTCTTAACCTTTAATGTAGTGTACCAAAATAAAGTACTTTATCAGAATAAAAAAGTCTTGGGAGCGACCTGCAGTGCCTGCACCCATCTGTTTACCAGATAAAAACTATTTTGTATTAAACCCGTCGCACTATTTGTATTAAAAAAAAATGTATTGGCGGGAATCGAACCTGGCTGCCCGCGTGGTATTCTACCACTGAACCATCGCACCGTTTAGTTATGGAAGTAGTCCAGAACCATAATTATATAATTCCGCTGAATTTCATTATTTTTCTTTTAACTTTTTGTTTAATCATAATAAAATATAGCATATTATACTCCTGAATAGTGTAGCTTTCTGATTGTGAAAGAATTTTCATGATCGGTTCAGTATTTCCGAAGATTAGCGGCTACAAACAAACAAACAAAGTTACAAACTTTACCTCTTTATAATATTATATTATTAGTATAGATATAGAATTTAAACAAAAGTTTTGCCATAGGCTTGCCTAAAAAATTATGTTCAAGACTTTATTTAAATTACCAATAATGTTTTTTATTTTTTTACTCCACATGACCATTTTTTCTTCCAATTTTATAAATAAAGTCATGTGAGTTTTTTAAAAATTATTACAATTTTTGGTACGTCCTTTATTATTTAAAAATGCATATTTTATTAACCAGCCTTAGAGTGTATTAAAAAAATAAAGGGGTTGCTATTATACAGAGTGTGACAAAACTTGAGAGGTTATTTTTTTAAATTTAAATATAGCCTCGACCATACTATACAGTGAAAGCTCTCCTTGCGGACACCTCTATTAAGCGGACGCCTTTCTTATGCGGGTAACTTTTCTGAAACCAAGGTTTTGCCTATTGTTTCTTTTGTAAAACTTAACTTCCATAACCGGGCACTCGAATAACCGGACGTGGACAATTCGTTTGGATCAAAAAGAAAAATTGAGATCTCCATCAACCGGACGCGAACCTCTAACAACGGGACGGTATACATGGCTCCATATTTAATTCATTCTGAAAGCGATGCCGCCAAGTACACAAAAAATGATAAAGTAAACAAACCTTTTCAAATGCACATAGCCCCGGACAGAGCCTGATTACATATTTTTAGATAAATAATAAAAAATACATTGCTAAAACACGTATCATCTACTTACAAAACATTCTCTTATTTCGCCTTGTCCTATTATAAAACCGGTAGCACGTGGCGTGGTACTAGAAACTCGTCGGGTTAAATATTTTTGCTGCAATAAATCATTGTTCACAAAAGGGTTTCTTTACTTTACCATTTTTAATTAATTAAATATGGACCCATCTTTATTAAAATACATAATTTTTGTATATTATGTGTAGGCATATTGGCGACACTGCTTTGTGAGCCGGCCAGCGAAGTACCTTTTTCCGGGGAATTACATGCATGTACTGACTGGGGGATTTCTCTCAAATGTATTTGCTTCTTGTTTCCTTCGAGTTGTGGAAACAGTGAGTTCTTGATTTTTAATTTAAAATGGCGCCTAGTAAACGACTTCTTAGTTTGCGTTAAAAAATGGAAGTTATTTACACTGCTGAAATAGAATATTTATCAGCACGGAAGCTCGCCGAGAAATTTAATATCGGAAAAACTCAAGCCGCCGAAATCGTTAAGAATGAAAACATTAATCGCCAGCAGTGGGAATTAGAAAGCAATACATACACATAAAAAAGGGGTTTTTAAGTATTTACTGATAATTTTTTAAATAAATATATGAAGATTTTTATGTTAGTTTTTTTCATGCTCTTTTAAGCGGACACCCCCACTAAGCGGAAAAAACAGCGGAACCGTTAGCGTCCGCTTATGAGAGGTTTTAGATATAAAGGTATTTAATATACCGGGTGATGCATCGCCGGGCGGGAAATCCCATGAAATTTTTATTGGTGTCAATTATTGGCTCCCCTAATTATTTTAGAGAAAAAATCTTTTAGTTTATTGAAGAGCATGCAAATCTACGTCCATGGTAAAAACTTTAGATTTTTCGGTTAACCCGTTTGCTAGTTAGATGGTAATATATTTTTAAAAATTGTTACAGTATTATCGCCCCATATTTATGAACAACAATAAAAATACCAGTTAGCGTGACATAACGTTGCCATTTTGAAATTTAGTGCTTTATTATTATCAAAAAATCGTAGAGCGAAAAGATTAACCATGAGTTATACTACTAAAGAAAAAGTATTGATGATTAAATGGTACTATCAAGGAAATAGTTACCAAAAGGTGTCAGACATGTTCGCTGCTCAGTATCCGAATAGACCGATATCCGGAAAATCAACAGTCGATAGGACTAGCAAAAATTTGAGCCCAAAGGCACAGTAATAAATAACTGCAGATGTGAAGCTAGGGAGTATCTAAGAGAAGAAAATGTAAGAGATGATAGAGACAATTTTATTGCACGTGGAAGAAAATGAAGGAAAGGTGAGTACAAGGAAACTTCAAGATATCATAGGAAAAGATCAATCAACAGTGCTCCGGATTTTGAAAAGGCATAAATACATTTCATACAAATATTAAAGACATCAAGAGCTAAGGAATGGGGATGAAATACGACGGCAGAAACTTTGTTTTGACATGATGGAAAGGGCAAACATGGACAGGGAATTTGTAAGAAATATTTGTTTTACTGATGAGTGCACATTTACGTTAAACAATGAACCCAATCATCAAAATTACCGATACTGGAGCAAAGAAAACCAACACAGATTTTTCGAAACGAGGACGCAATATCCACAGAAAGTAAATGTTTGGGCGGCGATTTTCGGACAATATATTATTGGACCATTTTTCTTCATCAAAATTTGAATGCAGAATTTTATTTGGAACTACTTGAAAAACTTTAAATGATGTATCCAGGGAAAATCAGGAAATTTGGTAGCAAATGGATGGCTGCCCGGCACATAATACCCTGGCTGTTCGGGAATATTTACACAATGCTTTTAATGGAAATGTTAATGGCCTACATCACATCATAAATTGGCCAGCCAGGTCTCCTGATATTTCGCCAAATGACTTCTTCCTCTGGGGCCATTTAAAAGCATGATATACAAGGATAAAAATTACTCTAATCTAGATGAGTTAAAAAATGCTATTTCTGCAGAATGCAATAAAATTTCAATTTACCAGTTAGCCAATGTAAGAAGACAATTTTATGAACGTCTGGGGTATTGTCTAGCAGTCAATGGGGGAATATTTGAAATTTTTCTTAAATCTTAAGTTTAGTTCCAACATATGGATTATTGTAATAATATAAATAATTTATCGAAGCATGTAAATATTATAAATGTCATAAGTTCTTGAAATTTGTTACTCTAGTTTAGTTTAACTTAATTCGTTTGTATAAATACAACTTTAGTCTTTTGACTGTACGATTTTTTGATAATAATAAAGCACTAAATTTCAAAATCACAACGTAATGTCACGTTAACTGGTATTTTTATTGTTGTTCATAAATATGAGGCGATAATAATGTAACAATTTTTAAAAACATATTAGCATCTAACTAGCGAACGGGTTAACCGAAAAATCTAAAGTTTTTAGCATGGACGTAAATTTGCATGCTCTTCAATAAACTTTAATAAAAATTTTCTCTAAAATAATTAGGGAAGCCAATAATTGATCCCATTAAAAATTACATGGGATTTCCTATGTCCCGCCCGGCGATGCATCACCCGGTATAAAATAGTTTTTATTCGGTAAACATATGGGTACATGTTGCTTTTTATTCGGATCTTAGACTATGATGCTCAGTATGTTTTTTTCATTGCATGTTGACGTGGTTGATTTAAAGTATGTATTGGAAACAAAATATTAGCGATAAATACTTACTAAAGTATAATATTAAAAGCCTTTTTAAATAAAATTAGCCGGATCAGCGCCAAGTTTATTTTTAACTTAAAGTTCTGGCCTTAAAATTGCTGGCGCCTCAACTTTTTAAATGAAATTTATAATAATTCCTAATTAAATAACGGTTAACGTAATTTATGGGTTTCAAATTAAGGTAAAACTTGTTATGTAGGTCTAAATGCATGGGCGTAGCTAAATTTCATTAAAATTAAAAATGTTTATTTTTTTGTAATTTGCAAAAAGTTGATTTTTTTATTTAGGTGGTGTCCATAAATTACCTGAGGCTTTTTTTTAATTGTTGGAACACCCTTTCTCCCAGGTTGAGATTTGGTAAGATTTGCTCCTACCCCCCCATCTCACAATCTCACGTGAGATTAGGAAATGTAAAAAGGTGCCTCTTCAAACCGGAAATAATTTTGTCGAAATAATTTTGAAGATCAAAAAAAAATTTTTAAAGAAAGAACCACGACCCTAAAAGTGATACCGCATTACGGGATACATTTTCTAAATCTCGGTAATATTTCCCCCCACCCCGGGGTAATTAGCTGCGATTCAAGTCGACCCCTCCCTACCTCTAAATGAATCACGCCAGACGCCCCCATAGTATTTCTTTTGCGAGTTTCAAATTTTATCGTTAAATCATAAAAATATCTGTCTTTCTCGGCCAATTAAAAGCATCCGAAAATCATGCATAAAAAATTGTAAAGTTAAAAACCAAGTAGGTAGTAACAATAGTTTTTTCGAAAAAAAATTGTAAAATTTAGGACTTGTCAATAAAGTTTAATTATATGCGTGAAAAACGTACAAATAGAGAATTCGCCTTTGAATTTTTTTTTCTGAAGAGTGGTATGGTTTAATAAAAAAATAACCGTTTTTTGCAACTTTCGAGCAAAGTTTTTTTTCTTTGCTGTAGATCCCATATCTTACTTTTTATCAGGGATCGTAAATATCATGATGTCTATGGAAAATATGAAAATATCAGATTTTTTGGTGTTTTTCTCATTTTTTAAGGGTTTTCAAGTGGCTGTATTTCGGTTAAAAATGATCATACTGAATTAAAAAAAAAGGGTTTTAACGCTTCTGGTTTTGGGGTCGATGAAAAAAGTCAAGCAACGTGTACCGCGCAATCCTAATGAATACGGAATGTTTTTCTAATTTTTTTCGGTTCTTTTTTTTAGTCTAAGAACCAGGATTTTTTTTAACTTGACCGCTATATTGATTGGATAACTTGTTCATTTAGCTTTAATTTGCGTTTTCTCAAGTTCGATACGACTACTTCTTGCTGAGATATTGAACTTTGAATGAAAAAGGATCTTGGACAAAAATCAAAAATCATTTTTGTTAAGTTATTAAAAAATATAAAGAAAAACAAAAATTTTCAAAAACTTTTTTTTATTTTTCTTTAAAAAATGCCCCTAAATTTAAACACTTTTATTAACAAAAATGCATAAAAAACTTTAAAATTTTTTGTTAATTGTGTTAAAGATTATGTCTTTTAAAGTCAAAATCATTATCCTATAGTTCTTTTTTAAAAATTCGATCGAATAAAACAAGAAAATGGCTTGATGGATTGAATCAAAACTTTGTGGGGTTTCTGTAGGCATATTTAACTGTAAAAAAGCACATTTAGCATTACTGGTTTTCTCAATATTTTTAATTTAGCTCCTGAATATCCCAAAAACCACAAAAAGCTCCTTTTTCATGATTTTTTCAAACTAACGTAAAAAATTATAAATAATTAACTTCCAAAAACCATAACCATTTTTATGAAAAGTTTATTTAGGATTTTAAACCCATCCTCAACTTTCTTGTGCGAACAGTGGTTTTTGAGATATTGATGGTTAAAGACAAAAAGAACCTTTTTCATTCGAAGTGCCATATCTCGGCAAGAAGTGGTTGTATCGATTAAAAAGTTCTTAGACCACAAAAAAGAACCGGAACAATTTCGAAAAAATCTTTTCGGTATTCAATATGATTGCGCGGTACACGTTGGTTGAATTTTTTTCCCAAGACCCCAGAACTCGGGACTTCAAGCTTTAAAACGCTTTTGTTAAAATTTCACTATACGATCATTTTTAAGCGAAATACAACCTCTTGAAAAACGTCAAAAATTTTAGAGTTTTTTTGTATCTTATATTTTTTTCTCTAGTGTATGAATTTGCATTGGAACGCGCCGTCAGTTCAGCACACACACGTTCGCACTTACTTGCGGACTCCCGTTCAGTTCCGGTAGGATCTAATACCTGACTGACCGTGTATATACTATTTATTATTAGTCGATTCTACGTACCTTTTTGTAGCCATATTTTACTGAAAAACAGTGAGCTTGTCTTAAGAGTCATATTTAAAAAAACGGGGTTGTTGAAAACACATACATACAATTTATAGTATTTATGCATATTTAAAGCCATATATAACGGACGTGGGTAATGGCCGTAGATAATGACCCATATTACCTGTTTAAAATCACGTTAATAATGTATATATTTCTTAACAGCCGCGGAAAAAATATATTTATATTAAATATATCACAATACCCAGGCTTTTTCTGATTTTTCTACATTTTTAAATTGAAAACAGAATTCAGAGATAAACTAAGCAGGCGTTTTATATTATAAAGTAAAAGATCAAACAAAACGAGGGCGCGTCTACGTTTTTTTGCGTCTCGTCTGGTGTATTCTGCAAATTGAAATAAAAAGATAAAGCTTGAGTATAGACAGTTTACATTGGGGGTGGTAATAAAATGGTCTGGGCCTTAAATATGATAAGATCCGTTGTTTTATTATAGGGCTGGGATTGATATGTTTTAAATTTTCTAACCCAAATAGTTTAAACCCTCGGTCGCCAAAATCTTTAATTATTATTATTTTTTAAATTTAATTAGAGACTTGCCTAACATATTTTAAAAATAACCTTTTTCTTTATTGTTGTGCATTCTCATTTTTTTTTAATATATACGAGGTTATTTGTCAGTCTAGTTTTTACTTACCTAATTTACGAAATAAGCAGGCAAAGTTTATTTTTTAATAGTTATTTTTATAACAATTGCGCAAAATGATACTTTTAAACGCAAAAGTAGTTAGACGAACGACGCAAAACGAAGTTCGGATATGCGCAGGGCCGTATTAACTGTTTGAGTCGCCCTAGGCTAGAATTCCCGGAGCGCCTATTTTTCACCAAAAAAATTTTGAAGAGCAAAAAAAAGGTGTCCTTTTCTCCGTAGCGCCTATTTTGAAATTTGATGACCAAAAAAAAGTCATTCCCTCCTTTTCGCGCCTATTTCATTCCAAAGCACCTTATTCACAAAGAAATCAGTCACCAAAAATCCCCACCCGACCTAAACTTTTTAAAAACTCCCTTGTCTAGCGCCTATTACTCCCCTGTCTGGCGCCTATTTTTTCATGGCGCCCTAGGCTGTAGCCTAGTCAGCTTAATGGATAATACGGCCCTGGATATGCGTTTGATTTTTGACTGTGTAATAGCCACCTAAGTGTTTTTAATGACATTAAAATTGTAGTAAGTATTCCACCTTACTTTAATACTAATTAGACAAAAACGAATTTCACATACAAAACATCATATCAGATCAAAATGACTTTTATTTTTTAAAATAAAAACAGTGTGTCGTACGGAAAAATATTAAGAGATCAAATTAACTCCAAAGGAAATGAGTATTTAAAAAAATAAGATTGATTTGAAGTAAAAGTAGTGCCGTACTATTTTTTTCTTGAAAGAAATTTAATACAAATCTTGTTCGAACACCACTGGTAAATTTTTTCTAAAAACTTTTCCAGCAAAAAAATGTTAGTTAAAAGAAGTGTAACAAATTTTGTGAAAATATCTGGAGTTTTGTATGCATTTTTGACACAGATAACAAATTTAACATTTTGCTTTGACCGTTTGATTCCTTTATCTTTTTTTTTACAAAAAGGGTATACCTTGTTTGAATCAATATCTTTGAACGTTTTTCATAAAGTCGCATTTTAAATCCAGACATACCAGCATTTTGTCTATAATAAAAAAAATTGATAAAATTATTAAAATGTGGTAAAATTAATAAAAAATGGTGGTTTTAAGCCTCTTACACTTCATAATACGGAAAAGACTGTTTTTTAAAGTCCTCTTCCACTTAACACCCTGCTATATCCTTTTAGTATATTTAATTTAAGAGCAAAATAAAAAAAAATTAAAAATAAAAAATAATAAAAAAAGGTCCTCTTCCATGAAACACCGTCTATATCCTCTCTTTCCTTTTTGTCCTCTCCTTTTACTCCTTTCCCAATAGCCAGAAGAATGCAAAACATCTAAAAATGACTAAAATCAATACTTTTTTGCCAAAACTCACTACTTTTCATATATTTTCAAAAGCAAGTGCACCCCTTTCCGGCGCCCATGTGTTGGCTCACTCTTTCACCCCTGGTATTTATGAATTTACCTTTTCGGACAACCTGTATAGTAAGCATAATATTTAATAAAAAGATAATATAAGGTTTGTTCCAGCAGGCTGTTAGAAATGTTTGCAACCGTTCGGATGCTTCGCGCGTCTAATTTGTCGTTCCAGCAGTGCCATGTTTGTAACATTATACAACTGTTTGCTGTTCTAGCAGTAGTTTTAAGATGTTGGAAACCGTTTGAAAAGTTTGCAAACTTTCTTCAAACATAACTGACAAATTTTAACATAATCTTTCTTGTAATGACGTATAAGCAGTATGTACGCATTGTTTATTTTTCGTTCCAGCAGAAAACTGTTGCTAACATGTTTCCAACATTCTGCTGGAACAAACCTATTATTTCTTGACGCAAGAATTTTGTATTTCTTTGGGAATAATTGTTTTAAGTTAAAAATTTATTTTTAAGAAAAACGATATTCTACTTGCAATAATTTTATTTTTGTGTGTACACCATTTTGTTTCTCTAACTAAAAACAAGTGATAAACTTTTAAAAAGCCCGCACTAACGCTATCTAGTACTAGACTTTATACAGTGTATATTTTAACAGTGGTGCCAAACGAAAATAGTAGAATCCTTTTATCAAAATAAGAAAATAATTTATATAAACATAGGTCCGCAAATTCCTCGCTCTTAAGATGCAGGGTGCTCAAGTTCCAAAAAAAAAATGGTGTTTGTGAATATCGTAAATCATTTATCCAAATTTGTTGTAATTTGGCAGTGTTATTTATGGCATTAGTGGGGCAACTTGTCACTCACCCTATTTTATTTAATAAGTCCAGTGGCGTCTTAAGCGGTACTGGAACGAATATTTCTAACAAAAAACGGCACGCCATCGACTGTGAAAATGTTTGTGAAATTTTTGTACCTACTTTAGATTAAGCAAATACAAAAACGTATTTTGTCTCTTAATTATTTTCTTTTAAAAATTAGGTTTTATGATTTTTAATTACCAACGATGTAACAACAAAAACTTGATAATAAACGTTTATATTAATCTGGCAAATTTTGAAAAAATAAGTATTGTCGATTTTTTTTTTTTTTTTTTATATTTTAACATCCCGTATCTTGAGAACGAAAAATGTGCGACCCAGGCTGATCCAGCATATTTATATGAACCTTTCAACACTTTTAGACTTTAACTTGGTAGTAGATGGAATTTTATTAGTAATGTTTCTTTAAGTAATTGTTGTTTTATAAAGTTATTGAGAAAAAAAATCTTTTGTAGTTATTAAGTTTGTTGATAAAAAAATTGGGCTCAACCGGGATTTGAACCCGGGACCTCTCGCACCCAAAGCGAGAATCATACCCCTAGACCATTGAGCCGCCATACTAATTAAAAAAAAATTGTCGAATAATTAACTTTCACTAGTGACGTCCGACACGTAGGATGACCCGGTTTAGTTGCTTCGCCTTCGCTGAGATTTTATCGTTTTATAATGACTTAAAAATACTTTTTTATGTAAATTTCCGGGATTTTTTTACCAATATGTTTCATTTGAGGCCCATATCATCTAAAATATTTGGTGTGAGTCCCATGTTATAGTTTTTAGATAAAATAATAATAATTTAAAACTCCTTTCTAGTTCCTTAAAGAAGTTTGTTAACCCTCAACTCCTCACATATACGTATAGTGTTCGACTTTGCATTAGTATTATATATTATACAAGTTCAGCCAAATCAAAAACTGTATAGTCCAGTAAATTAACAACAAGGCAAAAATGATGCATCATTTTATTTACATGCCGGCATTCTTTTCCTAGTCTCTCCCTGATAGAGTTCTACACGCGTTAGACCGTCTTGTTTCCACGCATTACCTGTGTACTTTTTTATTTGGCTGAACGTGTATATGTATTTGTAGTTACAAGCTAACGTTAAAACAATTTAAATTACATTAAAAACCAAACTACTAAATCATATATTTTGTTTCTATTTGTTACCGTTAACCTTGACAGTTCAAGTAACTTAACAACCACAATTTTTCCCATTTTGTTTACTTAACATTTACGACCAATTACCAGTGCACTGGTTAATGAACGACGAACGAGTTAAGAGACGGATTGTTGCAGTTAAACTGCACCTAATAAAGATAAAAACCGTAAAAACAGACGCCTTCCTTTTTAATATTTACGCATTAAATTTTTAGCGAGACATTTTTAAAATACGAGACATAATCGGATTTAATTACAGGTTCAGCTTCGTACAGGGGAGAAACAAGTATACGAAAAATCTAAATACACAGTGGACAGAGTACGAGCAGACTACGATTCGGCAAAGAAAAAGCCACACGGTCTCACTTTCAAAATATTCTTCTTTTTGTTTCTCGCCCGCTATTTAACCGACGCGATTAGAAAGAAATAGTTGATTGCGGTGTTTACTTCCAAGGGCGTCGCCAGGGGGGCAAAGGGGGCAACGAGATTTAAACAAAGTTGCCCAATGTAAATCAACCCAAGTCTTAATTATTTTTCTTTGCTTGCTTGATCGATTATTCCCTACGAGGCTTTTGTTTGGAATAAAATGATGTTTATGTAATGGCTTGCAAACTTAATTTTTGACATAAAATTTGAAATAAGTCAAAAGAAGTTGTGCGACAGATTGAAGGGCACACCTTGTGTACCGATATCTGTCTGACTGTCTATACAACCTATCGTGCAAGAAGTTGCGTATTCTGTGGACCGTTTTAGCGGGAAGAGTTTTTAATGACGTTTTTTATGATTTTCATTTGTCTTCCCATATAACCCGTGTTGTGTGGTCGTTTGGACGTTTAATAGCCATTTTTTCTAAAACCAGAAAAGATAGATAATAAATATTATATTTTAGATTTTTATATTGGGAACGACCTATAAAATTCAGATCTTGGAAATTTACAGGTTGTTTTCCTTTTAACATATCAAAATTTACGCCACTTTTGGGTAAAACGAAAGTGATAGACATGTAATATTATATTCAGTATTGGCATTTGATGACAAAATTTATCATATTTAGATTTAAAAGCAATATGTATTTATCCAAGAAAATAATAGCTTAACAGTTATTTGGTTGTCATTTCGTTTACCATACAACAAACAAAAAAAAAAAAATACAAACAAATTTAAGAGAAGGATAAACTTGCATTATTAAACCGGAAAATCACAAGAAATAGTTATTTTTTCGTATCATTATACAGAGTGTATCTAAACAAATGCAAACATTTTACAAAGTGATTCCTTATTCAAAATAAAGGATATTGGCGAAAAAATAACCTTTTTCTACGACCGTTAAAAAAAATGCTATTTTTTTAATCGTTAACATGAAGGTAAAGTACTCCATTCTAGTACACTACATAAAGTGTTAAAAAAGTAACTTTTTTAACACTTCGAAGTTTTTTCAAAATTTGAATCAGTGTTTTGTTACAATGCTTAAATATTAATTTATGCAATCAAGGTCAAGTTACCTTTGATTTCGTCATTATTTCTTTTAGTTCATGTGTCACTAGTTTTAAAATTTGACAGTTTGCAAATAAATTTAATAGAAATGATTAAAAATTAATAGTAATGAATATGGATGATTAAAAAATTAAAAAGGAACTTATTAATTATAGTATTAATTCTACAAAAGTAAGTACATTTATTTTTATAAAATTAAATAATAAATGCATAGTTAGGAAGAGAATAATTGTCTCTTAAAAAATAAGGAGGCTATGATTTTTTGTTGCAATATAATTGCTGTGATGCAAAAATTAAAATTAATAAGTTTAGATAAATAAAACATGTATAAAATGGTATTTTGGGAAATTTTAATACGGTCGTGGAAAAATATAGTATATAGTATGTAACATGCATAAGGTGTCTTCTTTACTCATGGGATTGCCGCACTCGCCTACCAGCTTGTGCTGTCAAACTTCCCATTCGTACAAAAAAGTATCACTTTATGCACTTGTTACTTGTTATTTTGTTGCGCGTTTTAGAATGATTATTAAAAGTGGTGAAAAGAGACTACTCCTATCGATCTTGCTGGCCAAATATAAAGAGTGACTTACGCAATGACTTTTAAAAATATAAATTTGAATAGTCTGGTTTATTTTTAAACCTTTTTAAATCCTGTATTTTTTCAATAAACTAGCCAATTTTAAATAAAAAAATACATGGTAAATTACGTAGTAAATACGTGCCGGGACAGGAAAATGTATTTTATATAAAAAAATATCTGCTGCCATCTATTAAGAAATTTGTAATATTTCTTTATTTGGCATAACTCGGTGGTTTAAATACAATACACCTTTTGTTATGTTTTTTTTTCGATACCTTCCTATTGGTTGCCTTTTGACCACATGTTTATAATGCAAACTATCCTTTGAACAAGGAATCAATCAAAAATTTTCGCATTTCTTTAGAAACACCCTGTATATTAAATTTTAAGGAACACTTTACTAGTTTATATTAATAATCATAAACGAAACGGAAATTAGAATATTAGTCTTTATTTCGCCAACTAAAATACGCATTAAAATTATCATTATCCATTATGTGAATTAATTTCTCTCTCCCCATTGTGTTCGCGATAAATTGTTGCACAAGTGCAACAGACTACATTTATTGCAGCAATAAATCGAAAGTACTACTTGCTTTTAGCAATGATGCATTTCAATAATTAATATTTGTCAACGACCGCAGGTAATGATTTTTGTAATTACGCTTTAAATTAATACTAATATATATTTTTTCAAACGTCAATTAACATTTTAGTGGTGGCACTTAGGGGGATCTGTGGTACTACCCACCAATCCCCATAGATAAAAATTATTAACGTATATTATACAGGGTGCGTTTTTTCAAACTTACAATGGCTATATTTTCTAAACCCGGGGGAATATAACACTTCTATCAACCCTTTAAGCTGCACCCCCAGTCATTTTTAAATTTTAAATGGCAACACCTCTTATGTGGCACTTTTTGAAAAGTTTACCAAAAAATGCTTTTCGTTGGTCATAAAAAAGTTTGGGTAAAATCATCCATAAGAAGTTGTGTTGCACAAGCGCTTAACAACAATGACCAGTTGCTATTATTTTTTTCTCGACAAAATTCAGAAAGAGAACTAACCAAAACTAACCAGCAGCGGGACTCCGTGTACTGTAGTATTCTACAAATCGACTTTATTTTACCTTACTCACACTCTGTGCTCAAGAAAACACGCTTGAAGTCGATCAAATTGGTCGCCTATAAGCGAGGTCTCCGATTCTACCAAAATATTTTAAAAATCGTATATAACCCTAAAATAAATTTAAGTGTTCATTGGTTTGCTATGATTTATTTATTACTTTGGTTGTTTTTGTGTTATTAAAATGCAAAACTTTATTTTATTGGTTTTTACAATGATAGAAAAATATAATTTTAGTTTTAGCCATGGTTTTACTGTTCAACCAAAGTCACCTTAATTTTTGCAAAGATTCACAATTGTATGAAACTAATTTGTTATTTAATTTTTTAGTTAAAAAAATTCAGAAAAATTTAATTTCATAAAAGGAGGGAGTATCCGATAGACATAATAACTGCTAATGCCACAGTGCAAAATTGACTCAAGAGTAAAACCAAATAAAATTAAATAAAAATCGCTTAAAAACCTAACCCTTTTTTGTTCCGTGTTAAAAACAATAATTAAAAACTCAATTGCTTAATAAGGATATTCCATAAATCTAATTTGCAATAGGTTTATAATGTGTGTCCTTTTTCATCTTGCACAGTTAAACAGAGAAGTATTAGTCACATTTAGACATTTTACGAACATTTCCAATGTTTAGTTTATTGTGACACAGAGTACCAAAAAGTGCTATTAACGACTTCTCAGTATAAATCTGCGATAGAAAGCGAGGTGTAGAATTCTATAGAGCACTGAGTCCCGCTGCAGAAATTTTTATTGGGGCGGGTTAGCTCTACAGGGAGTATTATTTTAATATATTATCAAATTTAAATTAATTTTATATTAACTTAATTGGAAATTTTATGGTATTCTTTATTAATAATAAGGTATGACTTTTCTAAAATTTGAGGGTATTATTTGATTTTACGCCAACTTTTTTATGACCAACAAAAACCATTTTTGATAAGCTTTCCAGAGAGGTGCCACATAAGGGGTGTTGCCATTTAAGATTTTAAAGTAACTGGGGCTGCAGCTTAAGGGATTGATAGAAGTTTTTCTAAAAATACGTCATTTCTGATCCCCCGGGTTTTGTAAAAACGTTACTTTTCTGATATTTGTCTTGGTTTGAAAAAAATAGCCATTTAAGTTTTAAAAACGCACCCTCTACAGTAGTGGCCATAATTATATAAAATTCATTTTTATTGCTGATGTTTATGGTAAGGAAAAACATTTATTTTTTTACAACATAAAAATATAGATTCATTTTAAACTCTTATCTGAACAAAAATATAGCAACTTTTATTTCTATATAATTTTTTAACAATGGTAGGAATTTTAAGAACTCACTAGTATATAATACTTGGTGTAGTACCCTTGTGTTTTATCACTTCCGTACACGGTATGGACTCAATTAATTTTTGAATATATGACATGTCTATATTTTCCAGGTATTCTAAAGTTCCGTGAAAAAATCGTTTTAATTAAAGTTAGGTTTATGCCTTATTTTGTTGTCAATATAAGCTCACATATTTTCCATTGGGTTTAAATTTGGCGATTGGAAAGGCCAAGGCAAAACAGCGATTTTATGATCTTGTAACCAATCGGTAATCAGTTTGGATTTATACTTGGAATCATTGTCATGTTAAAAAAACATTTCATTCTGGCATCATTTCATCAACATAATGAACCAGTTTTTTTATTTAGTAAGTTCCTGTACATAAAGCGAGCCATATGTCCTTCTATTCAATGAAGGTGACCTACGCTAAAGCAGGAGAAACATTCCCAAGCTAAAATGGAACCTCCACCATGTTTTACAATAAGTGCTAAACTTTTGTCCAGCCTTAAACCTATGGAACAGTGGTTGCGAACCTTCTCGTATTTACGTGCCATTTTTATACAAAAATGTAAAAGATGTCCTTGGCATGTCATTAAAAACCCTTTAGGCTGAAAAATTTTTGAAGAGCAAAAAAATCTTATTCTGTTTTCTTTCCCCTTCGATACTTTTCAATACCTTTAGTTACTCCACATTTTGACGAGAAGAAAAATCACTTTAAACTTCCCATACACTACTTTCAGCTATATTAAAAAACATCA
The DNA here is from genome assembly GCA_014170235.1 of Listronotus bonariensis. Classification (NCBI taxonomy): domain Eukaryota; kingdom Metazoa; phylum Arthropoda; class Insecta; order Coleoptera; family Curculionidae; genus Listronotus; species Listronotus bonariensis. Next base: position 61,231 of record JACEGR010002757.1, read on the forward strand.
ATATACTCGTGTGCCAAAATTTTTACTTCGCCTGCCAACTTGGGCACGCGTCCCATTGGTTCGCCATCACTGCTCTCTTACATAGAGGGTCCATTACTACAATATAATTTGAATTTGGATTTGTTGCTAAAAACTACGTTTTCATTCTTCCATTCTTCTATAGTCCAGGGAATATGTATTCTTTAGGCAAAACATATTCGGGCTATCAAGTTTTCCTTAGAGAGCATTGATTTTTTTGCCGATCTTCGACCAAAAAGATTCCGTATTCACTAACCATCTCATGCTTCTTCAACTTATTGTAGTAAACCACATTTCTTCAAGATTGGCTTTAATTTATGTTGATACTAAATATGGATTTAGTTTTGACATTCTAATGATGCATTTATCGGGTTTGCTTTTGGTTTTTGGACACGTCCAGTTTTTTTTTTGTAACTGCCACCACTCCAGTTACAGTATTTTTTTTAAATAATCAGGAAAACAATTCATTTATGGAGTCGGAATCTATTGGCAATATCCACTTGCCCCTCTGCATCAAATCATATTTTTTTACAGCCAATGGAACATTTTTACCAAAACTTATTGTCAAAAATAACATCTCTTAATATCTAACAAATAATTTACAAGCAGTCACTTAGAATTAAAGAGGAACAACCTACTTTTTAATGATACACCCAGTATTTCCTTCGGATATTATGTAGAATATTTCTTCTCCATAACAACGATATGACACACATTATGTGCTTGCCATGAATTATTCCAAAGTCGGTCTGTATAGGGTGCGACATTCGGCCATATTGCTTTGACGTGTTATGATGTCACATCTCCCATTTTTCGGCCATGTTGTTCAGTGCCGGAGATATACAGATTATCGTATTAGTAGAACAACCGTTTACACAACAGTTTTTAATTGTTATTAAGTTGTAAATTCTTTTACTTTCAATAAAAAACATTTGGAATTATATCTTTCAACAAATATCACTTCCAAAACGATGCAAAATGAAATGCGCAAATTCTAGACGTCACTGGATTGATCATCAGTTTTGATTTTACCCAGTCTTGCCAACTTTTCTCCGAGAAGTGCCCTTCCTTGCGTCCCCCAAAGTCGATTGATGAGATAAGGTCACGACATTCGCCATATTGGCTAGCTATGTGACGTCAAGTCGGGCCATTTTCGGCCATGTTTGATTTTAGGCAGATCAGTGGCGTAGAATTAAGGAGAAAACAAAAAAGAACTGTATGTTGTAAACAAAATTTATTGGATTATTTTAATAGGCATACCTTAAAACAAAAACATAAATGTGGTTTAAATATTGAAAATTAAAATTATCAAAGCGACGACAGGACGATGAGGTACCTGGCAGAGCAAAACATTTTCCATGGTTCCGTAAGTCAAAAACCATTTTAAAAACTTTGTATACAGGGTGTCCGCTAATGAGTGGTACACAGAAAATCCACAGATGCCTTATGCCAAAATATTAAGATTTAACCAAACATACCTAATATCCAAAAGTTTATAATAAGGAAGATACGGGGGTGTCATAGTAAAAAGAAAAAGTAAATTTATTTCGATAATTGTTCCCTCCTTTTTAAATATCTTAATAAAACGGTATCTAGGGGTTTTTAAACATTCGCTTTTCAGATCGAATATTAATTTTTGTGTGTAGACTAGAGAGCGATGGGTACACTATTTAAAATTCTCTAAAACTACCCAATTTTTTGTTACTACTCTGTATGTATGTAAACTAGTAAGCTTCTCTGCTTTCTGCACAAAAAAGGTATACTTAGTAAGAATCGATCTTGACAACCGTTTTTAAGGTATTCACGTTTTAGTTGTTCAGTGCACCCGAAAGTATGTATGTATCTTCAATAACATCGTATTAGCTATAATTACAACTGCGCAGATATAAATAGCAGATATCTAAAAACTCCTGGATACCGAGCTATATTAAAATGTTTAAAACATATCAAAAATTATCGAAATGCATGAATAAAAAATATTTATATCTCTTTAACACCCCGTATCTTCCTTATCATTAACTTTTGGATATAGGTATGTTTGTTTAAATCCTAAATGGGTATTTTCGCATAGGAAATCTGTGGTTTTTCTGTGTACCATTATTTAGCGGACACTCATCTTTATCATATGTATATAAAAACACGAATGATTGAAAAGTATTCGACTAAACACTATCAAAATCTTTAAAATAAAACGAGTCCGAACTAATAATATGTGAAGTCTCTAAACTAACCAAAAACATTAACAACTGGAAATCCTTTCAAAATATACAACCAAAATGAAAATGGCAAATTTCCACAGTTTTTACCAAACAAAGCTTCGACAAGGCACGACTCTGTCATCAGCTGATAATGCTACCAACTTTGAACAGAACTGCCAACCGAAATCGTAATTCTCACACCCTCACGTCCCTGACAAAAGCTATCACCGGTCTTGCTTATGTCTAAACCCCTTCTCATAAAGAAACTCTGGCGTCCCCGACCTCGAACCGCCTAAAAGTTGAGGATATGTCGCAACCTTATAAATATAAAGTAACCTTGGAATTATTCTAAGTTTTTTTAAATGAAAAGTTTTGTTATTTGAACACCCTGTATAATTGGATGTTAGACATCGACAGTAACAATACGGATCGTTGTCTAAGGGTAAAAAAACTTTGAGGTAAATAATGACTTTTATTCTAGTGCGTAATTTTACATTATTGCCAAATTGATTTTTTTAAACAAAAAATATATTTTTTTAAACATATTAGAATTGTTTTATGTTTGTAGTACATATAATATTTAGAGGTGTTGTTTCTTTTACCTTATTTATATTTTTATAATGAATATTCATTCTGTATAAAGCATGTTGGTGAAGGTGAAAAATTAAAGATAAAAATCCATTATTTTTAATTGTATCTGGTTAGGAAAGCTCGATTTAATTAATGATAAATTAATGTTGACAAAGTGACAGGATCCTTCAGAATTAATGAGTGTTCACGTCATGATGATGATTTTCGTGTGCAGTGCCGAATGCAGGCAAAATTTTTAACGACTCGAAGAATACATTTTGCGCCCTTTAGATTTTTCCCGGAATAAAGTTGAGGAGCATAAAACACCTCACCTTTAAAATCGTGCGCTTCTCCTCATGTGTAAATTGGCAGTGTTCGTGTGTGATCAGCAAAATTATGTAATATCATAGGCAGTTCAGAAATAAAACGTGTCATTGTGTGTGGTTCAAAATCCACGGTAAATTGTGGGTTCTGATCTGAATGGCAATAAGTTGACTCCACTGATCTCAATGGATTGCCAATGTTATTACCTGCGCGAAACAAAAGTTACATTTCATGGGCGAAAAAACGGGTTTGTGCGCAAGCAAATCGAGAGTAAACGCGCCTGGCGCCAAACAAACTATCCGCATTATCGGAAAGCATTTGTCGACGGCGTCGTTTTCTGTTCGGAGTACGGTAGCTAATGAGCGTCACGGTCAGACCGCGGACGGAGGGTACGAGGTGCCGGTGTTTTTTGCCACGGCTTTTAGGTGCGCACGTTCGTCCACCCATCCATTTGTTTACTGCGCAAGGTCGTAAAAATCCGAAAAATGCTTCTTGCCACTGCGGATCTAAATGTAGGTTACTATGATGACGCCTATATATATTTAGATTTACTAATAGAATTTTTAATTGTTTCAGGTGTGACGGCTCCGCATGGCCCGCGGTGTCGCCCGACCGCAGAACGCCCGCGCCCTGCGCTCCCGCCCCGCCCGCAATGGTCAAGACGTTTCAGGCCTACTTGCCACAGTGTCATCGCACGTACTCGTGCATACACTGCCGGGCGCACTTGGCCAATCACGATGAGCTTATATCTAAGGTAAATATACAGGGTGTTTAATTAAACAAAACAGAGCTAATTAGTAGAGTGGTCAACTGTAGGTCATTTAAGAAAAACTCTTGGACACGTTATTGTTTTATTTTAGGGGAAAGATATTTTTGCCGCTTTTATCCCTTGAACTGAAACCTTCTAGCAGTGGTGTGACTCGCCCCCAAATCTTAAATAGGAAAGGGGGTAAAGTAATACTTATTTGGAAGGTCTTTTGACCCTGATTACATTTTTTTTAAATCTTTAGACATACCACGAAGGCTAAAAGCCTAAATACTAACGTACCGTGGGTGTCTTAAGCGAGGTAAGAGGGAGTTTGTTGACACGGGTCTTAAATACCTGAAGATTTGGGGGAAAGGAAAGACCTTCGCGGGCAGCAGGTTCCACAACCTAGAAACTCTAGGGTTAAAAGAACGAACAAAGTGGGAAGTTCGGGGCTTGTCCAGTTGGACCGTATAGGGATGCATACGCGCGGAACCACGAGTTTCTCTGTTGGGAACCGTGAGTGTAGGAACTATAATGGATAATTCTTGAGAGCAAAAGCCGTGGAAGTACCTATAAAAAGCGATAAATCCCCCACAGCCCGACGATGGACAAGAGAAGGAAGCCTCTCTGTAAGTGAAGGATCATTAATAAGACGAATAGCTCTTCTTTGAATAGAATTAAGAATGCTAAGGGTTGTGGGGGACGCCATGCCCCTGATATAAAAACAATATTCCAAGGGAGGTCGGATTTGGGACTCATATAAAGTGTAAAAATTAGAAGGGGAAAAATACTTTTTGACTCGAAAAAGAAATCCAAGCATTTTTGAAGCTGCCGTGGCTATAGATACAATGTGTTTGTGCCAGTTAAGGTTACTTTTAAATGTGACGCCCACAAGATTGAAGGTGTCTTTGCTCTGTAAAACTTGGCCGCTAGGAGAGGATGAGTATTTGATGACTCTTTTCGCGACAAGGAACATTGTGATTGTGTTTTGGATGCATTAAAGTGGACGAGATTTTTGGCGCCCCAATCAAATATTAAATTAAGATCCTGCGAAAGAGATATCTGCATCGCTCTGCGTTTGTATTTCAAATCAGGTTTAGTGATAGGTTTAGGAACCTGAAAACTGGAGTAAAGGGTACTATAGACGGCGAAACTATGAATAGAATTAGTTTTGGACGAGAGAAGGTCGTTGATGTGAAGAAGAAACAGTGTTGGTGCCAAAACTGAGCCCTGAGGCATCTGCCTAGTTTGAAGTCTCTGCCATTATTTTCGTTGAGATGACAGCTTGTCCAAATATTGATTTTTATTTTTTTATTGTATGATATTAAATAATTTGTAGGAGCAAGCTACTTTTAACGGTTTATTCCGGTTTGGTGCATTCTTATTTCGGCACCTAATAAAATTTTACCCGACCTGACCCTTTTTTTTCTGTTTTGGACACCTGGGCAAAAATGTATAATTATCTTTTCTCGTTTGGTTCCCTAAAGGTGGGAAAAGAATTATTTCTCTGTCTTAAGTTTAATTAAGGATTTTAAAAAAGGCGTTGCTTACCAGAACTAACCATACTCTGTAATAATAACAGAACTATTGTAATGCAATAGGATTGTCACCGATTTAGGAGTCTTTACATAAGAATGAATATGTCTGTCTAAATTATTAAATTATACATTTGTACACCTTTAAGGTACCAAACAAGAAAAATAATTATGCATTTTGTCCAGGGGACCAAACCAGGAAAAAAGGATCAGCTCAGGTAAAATTTTATTAGGTGCCGAAACGAGAATTCCCCAAACGTTAAAACATCTTGGTAGAGTGGTCAACTCCAGGTCATTTCAAAAAAACTCTTGTACACGTCAATTTTTTATTTTAGGGGAACATATTTTTTCCGCTTTCACCTCCTGAACTGCAACCTTCTAGCAGTGAGTGGTGTGACTCGCCCCCTAAATCTTAAATAGAAAAAGGGGTGAAGTGATACTTATTTTAAAGATCTTTTGACCCTGATTACATCTGCCTAGTTTAAAGCCTCTGCTATTATTTTCGTTGATATGACAGCTTGTCAAAATATTGATTTTTATTTTTTTAATTGTATGATATTAAATAATTTGTAGGAGCAAGCTACTTTGTAGGAGCAAGCTACTTTAAACTAAGGGAATATAATAAGAGTTAAATATAATCTTTAAAATAAGATAACAATAAATATTTTTCATGAAGATGTGACTGACTCCCCCTAAAATTAAAGGTGAATCGCACCCTTGCCAGAAAGATTTATTTATATCTTATTTAAAAGATCGTTTAACCCTTTAGTTTAAAGTTGCTTACCCTTATAGGTAATGTAATATCATACATTAAAAAAATAAAATTAAAACTTTCGACCTACTGTCATATCAACGAAAAGAATAGCAAATACTTCAAACTTGGCAGTAAATAAGGTATAATTTGACCCTTCTTTCTATTTAAGACTGGGATGAGTCTTACTCCTGCTAGGAGTCCGAGGAGTAACAGTGGCAAAAAATGTTTTTCCTAAAATTAAAAATACATAATAAATCACATGAAGTGCCCAAAATTAGCTCTGTTTCGTTTTCAAATGGCCTCCGTGTGTACTAGTCTTGATACTTTAAAAGGTTCATAGGCAGTTCTTGCCTCATCAGCAGGTAGAGATTTGACAAAGAATGCCGGCGTATAAACATTTCCTATAGGATTCTCTCTGATCACATTGAACCTTTTGAAGTGGCCGGATTTGTAAATATAAATAGTTCTGTTAATACGCATTTCCAAACATTAAATGTATTCAAACAAACCCCTTCTGAAACAAGGAATTATTTGTAGAATGCAAATTATTATTTTCTCACTGTTACTTATTAAACAGGGCGATTTAAAAATTGACCTCGAAACTTAAAGTAGCGATTTTACATGATAAAGTAATGGTACAGCTTACATTTAAAATTGTTTTTTGGCACAATTTTTAAGTTTCCATAGCTGCTTTATTTACATTTTTAAAAACTTTATGTTATTAAAGACATAATTTGAAATTTGATGTAAGATGAGGTATTACTTGACCCCCTTTTCAATTTAAACTTGTTGACATTTGTATTGCTGGAGGGAAAATTTTGTTATTTAATGTCTTGCAAATGCCATGGAAGATGATTTTGAAATTAGGCAGTTATAATAACTTGGTATGCGCTAAAAAATCAATAATGTCAAGTTTGGGACATATTTTATGTATTATTTTTAGAAAAGACATTGTTTTTACAAAATTTTCTCCAAGAAAACATGTATTGTAAACGTTAAAACTAGAGATTGCTGGCATTTTTTTGTTAACCCAAATACTGCCCCTCAGTTTCCTTGCAATACAAAACTAACAGCCATAAAAATTGATCGGCAACAAAAAAACCATGTCGTATCAACTTCCTTCATTCAAGTACTCAACATTGAAAAGATAACGTCACGTCGTCGTCGCGCCATCACAAATTTAGAAGCAAATGAAAATAATTTACTAAAAGTGATCAATAAAAGGAAATTAAACATAAACGTAAGGCTTCGTCTTTTAAATTAAACATTAAGCTAGAAATAAATATGGCTTAGGTATTCCTATCTTCTGTCAGCGTCACACAAATTTGTTAATTTTTGTCTTAAAATAAATGGCTTATTTACAGTCCCCATAAATTTAAGAATTGCGGCAATACACAATTTTTGTTTGCATTTATGCAAATATGTATTACGTATTTTGCTTTAAATAGGTGCGTTACCTCAAAAAAATGACCAGCCATTTCTGTGTGTATATTGTTACAGACTTTCAAAAATGTGTTTAGGTTATAGAATTTTAGAGAGTTAGGATCATTTAATTTAGTTTGTTAATTTATTTAAATAATTTACCTTAATTTTTGCAAGTTCTTTCATCACTTTCGAAGGTTTCCGAAAACGCCCGAATTATCTATTAATAACTTTTATGCCATCATGTACTATGGAATTTTCACGATATTTCTCGAATATTCTAGATCATTCTTTACTCTTCCACCATACTATAAAAGGGCGACGGGAAACTTCGGATCAGTCAGTATAAATTCGACTTTTGTGTTGTAAACTTCGAGACATTGACAAGAGTAGATTTTGTCGTTGTTGTAACCATAGTTACGTTCCATTGTTAATAAAGGTATAAAAACGAAGACACGTGTTTTTATACGAGGTGATTTGGAACATTTGGTGTCAGAAGTGGGATAAGGTTACTCAAGGAAGCCCAAGTGGTAAGAAGAGTGAATGCCAGTTGAGACAAGACAATACACCGCCAGTATGGAGGAGATAAGTACGCTAATTAGAAAAATGATGGAAGAAATCAAGATCAGTCAAGAATCCCTAAAAGAAGATCTAAAAGCTATGAAGACCAGCCAAGAAAACCTGAAAGAAGACATTAAGATCAGTCAAGAAGCCCTGAAGGAAGACCTCAAGAAAGAAATAAAGGCCAATCAAGAGGAAATGAAGAGAAGTCAAGAAGAAATGAAGCGGGAAATTCAAATTAGTCAAGAAGAAACAAGACGACAAATGGAGAAAATTCAAAAGACATAAAGAAAAGCCAAGAACAAATGAAGCATGAGCTCAAAGAAAAGATGGTAAAGATTCGAGAACACTTAAAGGGAGAATTTCAACAAAGTCAAGATGAAATGAGGCAAGAAATGTTACTCGAACTAAAACTTACAAAGGAAGATGTTAAAGAAGATATGCAAGAAATACAACAGTCGGTTGAAGATAAAGTTTATCAACTTCAAAGCCACATTCAACAAGAAGTACAGCGACAGATAAAAAAATAGCTAATACTGGTGTCGTTGCAGAAAGTGGTAATTCAACTACTGTTATGAAACCACCAACTTTCGATGGAAAGGTACCGTGGGTTACATACCTTCGACAATTCGAGGCTGCTGCCAACGGCAATAATTGGAGCCCACCAGAAAAGGCTCGAGCTTTGGTACTTGCTCTTCGAGGAGAAGCCATGGAGGTGTTGAGGTTTTAAGAAACATCCCCGATGAAAAGCAGTCTGACTATGAATCGATTGTCATGTTCCTGGAGATGAGGTACGGCGAAACCCATCTGCAAGAAGTTTATAAGGCGCAGTTACAAGGACGAAGACAGAAGTACAATGAAAGTCTTCAAGAGTACGAAGCGGACATTGTACGTCTAGTTAATTTAACGTATCCATCGTACCCGGAAGAAATTAAGCAAGAATTGGCGGTAGGCAGTTTCATTGAAGGGCTGCGCGATCCGGATATGAACCAAGCATTAAGAATGGCCAGATTGAAGAAAATATCAGAAGCTCTTGCCTACGCGCTTCAGTTCGAAACAGCCAAACAAACGTCTAGGAGTCAGACAAGAATAAGAAGAATAAATTTTGTACCAGAAGAAGACAATTCAAATAAAGATTTTGCAAGAGTAATGAAGGAGTTGCAAGAAATTTTCCTTAAGAAGCAAACAGAAGAAGACAACAGTATGACATTTAGAAGAAGAAATACTATCCGCTGTTGGAAGTGTGGTAAAGAGGGGCATCTACAGAGAAATTGTACCAGATTCAATGCCCCTACTAGTAGTCCGGAAAACTCCCAGTAGCCAGCTTCATAGGGCGAAAGCTGGCTAGGTGTTACCAAGCCCCATCAACAACAATAATTAGGGTATCCCGGCTGCAGAACAATGGCTCCAGCTTGGTAGTACCTGGAAACGTATGCGGTCGGGAATGTGAGCTGGTACTAGACACTGGTTCCACACATACCATCGTGAGGCCGAACATCGTTGCTCACTGTAAAATATTCCGCCCTGAAAAGAATTACCTCTTGGAAACTGCTAATGGAGAAGTTATACCAATTAAAGGCATACATGAAGCCAGAATAACCCTAGGAACAACAACATTTATCCATGTCGTGTTTGTTGCCGACATCCTGGACGAAGTTATCCTTGGCCTTGACATTATGGAGAATCAGAAGTTTGTACTAGACCTTCCACAACGGGTACTGCGAACAAATAATGAAGAGATCGTAATGAGATTACCACGGAGTAGTGAAGCTTCGATTCGAGAAGTTATCCTCACAGAAGATGTCATTCTACCGCCAAACTCAGAAAGCATCATACAAGCAAGGTTTGAAGACTCAGAAGAAGGTGAAATCGTTTTAGTCGAACCAGTAGAAAATTGTCCGTTATACGCTAAAGGAATTCTACCAGCAAGAACTTTGGCGCAAACCAAAGGAAATATGGTATTTGTGAGAATGATGAACCTGAAAGATTTCCCTCAACAGGTTAAAATGGGTGACAAAATCGGTACCTGTCAACCTGCTGCTATGATAGTTACCTATCCCTGTACCACACCTGCAGGAGTCTCTACACGTAAACTACCTGATGCTCTACAAGACCTGGTGATTTCATCAAAATCCTTGTTAGACCCAGTCCAAGTATCTATGCTGGAAGAACTTTTAAGAAGAAATCAAGATGTTTTCTCTTTATCCGAAAAAGATTTGGGTAAAACCAGTGTAGTTCAACATCGAATAAACACTGGAGACGCATCACCGATAAAACAACCACCCAGAAGAATTCCTTTAGCCAAGAAAGAAGAAGTTGAAAAGTTACTTGAAGACATGCAAAATCAAGGCATTATAGAACCATCCCAGAGCCCATGGTCATCTCCAGTAGTCCTAGTTAAGAAGAAAGATGGTTCCACCAGATTTTGTGTTGATTTCCGAAGACTGAATGACGTCACGAAGAAGGACAGTTTTCCACTACCAAGAATTGACGATACCCTAGACACACTCACGGGGTCAAAATGGTTTTCCACATTAGACTTAAAAGTGGTTATTGGCAAGTAGAACTTCATCCGGAAGATAAGGAAAAATCTGCTTTTTCGACCGGGACCGGACTGTGGCAATTTAATGTTATGCCCTTTGGATTATGCAATGCCCCTGCTACATTTGAACGTTTGATGGAGTTAACACTACGGGGACTAACTTGGAAAACATGCTTAGTATACCTTGATGACATAATAATTCTTGGAAAAACATTTGATGACCACCTGAAAAATGTTGAAGAGGTTTTTCAAAAGCTTAGATCCGCCCAGCTGAAGCTTAGCCCAAAGAAATGTCACCTGTTCCAGAAAGAAGTCAAGTACCTAGGGCATATAATTACAGAAGAAGGAGTAAAACTGATCCAGAGAAGACTGAAGCTATCCAGAACTGGCCTGTACCAAAGAACAAGCATGAAATTAGAAGTTTTCTGGGATTGTGTACCTATTACAGACGGTTCATACATGGGTTTGCCGATATTGCAAGACCATTACATCGTCTTACGGAAAACAACAACAGCTACGAATGGACTGAAGATTGCCAAGCAGCTTTTGTACACCTAAAGAAAGCCCTGTGCAATCCCCGGTGTTGTCATATCCACAACCAAATCAAACATTTATTGTGGACACTGATGCGAGCAACACTGCTATTGGTGGAATTTTGTCACAGATGCAAGATGGCCAAGAAAAAGTAATAGCCTATTTTAGCAAAGTCCTTTCCAAACCTGAACGAAATTATTGTGTCACCAGAAAAGAACTTTTGGCTATTGTTAAATCCCTAGAGCATTTTCATAAATACCTGTATGGCCAGAAATTCCACCTAAGAACGGACCATGCATCACTTAAATGGTTGCTTCAGTTCAAGAACCCTGAAGGTCAGATAGCACGATGGCTACAACGCATTCAAGAATATGATTTCAAAATTGAACATCGAAGGGGACTGAACCATAAGAATGCTGACGCTTTATCAAGACGACCCTGCCCGGATGATTGTAAACACTGCAGCAGACGAGAAGAACATGAAGATCCTGATGAATTTCACTGCCGAAGAACACGTCTCCAGTGCTCTCAAGAATGGGATCCTAAGATCTTGGCCAAAGAACAACTAGAAGATCCCGATCTTGGAGACATTATCAAACTTAAGACAGAAAATTTGGAAAGACCGCCATATCAGAAAATAGCCTCCAAGTCTCCAAGACATAAGGGGTACTGGGCCATATGGGACTCTTTGATTATTAAAGATGGCCTACTACAAAGGGTCTGGGAAAGTTCTGACGGCAAAACCCATAAACATCAGATAATCCTACCAACCAAAAGGATCCCTGAAGTATTGCAAGCCTTGCATAATGGTGTAGGAGGTGGCCATTTCGGAGTTATGAAGACTCTTGAAAAGGTTCGAGAAAGGTTCTACTGGCTGGGAAGCCGTGCAGACGTAAAAGACTGGTGCAGAAGGTGTAAGGACTGCGCTTCCAGCAAGGGGCCCAAAACACGAAGCCATGGCAAGATGAAGCAATACAATGTAGGGGCACCTTTTGAAAGAATTGCCATAGACATAGCAGGGCCATTTCCAGTTAGTAAATCAGGGAATCGCTATATCTTGGTAGCGATGGATTACTTCAGTAAATGGCCAGAAGTCTACCCAATCCCAAATCAAGAAACTATAACTGTTGCCGATGTATTATTTCAACAATGGATTTGTCGCTATGGAGTTCCTAGAGAAATACATTCCGATCAAGGCAGAAACTTTGAGTCCGATCTTTTCAAGAACCTTTGTAATCTCCTGGGAATCCATAAAACAAGAACAACACCTCTTCATCCCCAGTCCGATGGCATGGTAGAGCGGTTTAACAGAACACTTGATAACTACCTGAAAATTAAAGTAAATGACCAACAAAGTGACTGGGATAACTGTATACAACCGTTTTTATTAGCATACCGCTCCGCAATTCACGAAACTACTGGCGAAACACCTGCTAAAATCATTTTCGGAGCGGAAATATGTCTTCCAGTTGACTTACTTACAGGACGACCTTCCACCAATGAAGAATCAGCAGAAGACTACGTAAGTCAACTAAGTAAACAGCTACAGAGGATACATGACGAGGTGCGTACCAAGTTACAAAAGGAAGTGACCGTATGAAATCCCGCTATGACTTGAAAGCTAACCATCAGGGATTTGTCGTCGGTGAAAAAGTTTGGTTATACAATCCAAGAAGAACCAAGGGGCGTTCACCGAAATTACAGAAGTCATGGGAGGGACCATATAAAGTGGTGACACGGCTTAATGATCTGGTGTACCGTATACAGAAGAGTCCACAGGCAAAGATGAAAGTAGTACATCTAGAAAGGCTAAGCCGTTATCAAGACAGTGAAGATACTTGATCGAGACGATCAAAACTTGGAAGGGGGCAATGTTACAGACTTTCAAAAATGTGTTTAGGTTATAGAATTTTAGAGAGTTAGGATCATTTAATTTAGTTTGTTAATTTATTTAAATAATTTACCTTAATTTTTGCAAGTTCTTTCATCACTTTCGAAGGTTTCCGAAAACGCCCGAATTATCTATTAATAACTTTTATGCCATCATGTACTATGGAATTTTCACGATATTTCTCGAATATTCTAGATCATTCTTTACTCTTCCACCATACTATAAAAGGGCGACGGGAAACTTCGGATCAGTCAGTATAAATTCGACTTTTGTGTTGTAAACTTCGAGACATTGACAAGAGTAGATTTTGTCGTTGTTGTAACCATAGTTACGTTCCATTGTTAATAAAGGTATAAAAACGAAGACACGTGTTTTTATACGAGGTGATTTGGAACAATATAGTTTTTATGGATTTAGCCTCCCCTGTTCTCCAATGCACGAGCCGCCATAGTTTATTTAAGAAACACCACATGTCCAAAAATGTAACGCTTGAGAAAAGCTAAAAAACTGTTTTATTTAAACCTAATTTTTACCAAGTTGTAATAATATTATTTTTACAGATTCTTAAAATTATTTTAGATAAAACAAATTATGCAGCACTTTTTCCAAAAGGAACACACCCATTCTTGAATATACCATTAAATTTCCTTTTCGGACTTCCTGTATATTGTGGCAATCGCAAGAAACGTGCAGTTTTCTCTCTTAAAAAAATATATATACAGTATGCACACGGATGGACTTTACAATAGGACAAATGGATTAAAAATTTAAATTTTCAAGAAAGTCAGTATGGTAACTGCTTTTGCTTCTTAAAAAAAAAACAATCTTTACGTCGAGAAGTTTGTTTTGTTTTGTACAGGGGCTTCAAAAACTACAAAAAAGAAAAAAATGGACCAAGGCTTTAAATAATTTAAAAAACAATGTCAAAGAAAAAGGTTTTTAGAGTTGAATAAGGACCCCATATTTGAAATTTCACATATAATTTTTTTAGCGTCATATTTTTATTTGTATATGTTTTACACTTTTTTACCTAATTTTTACATTTTTGAATTTAAATATGTATGTTTTAAAAAATTAACCCTAAATAAATCGTTTATTAAAACCAGGTAAATTATGTAAAATGGTGCAAAACATAAATAAAAAAACATCTTAAAAAAATTGATGTTTATTTCATGTGAAATTTTAGTTATGGAATCTTTATTTTATTCAAAAAACCTTTATTTGACATTTTGCTGAATTATGGAATGGCTAGTTTTAAAGTGTGCAATCCACTGATCTCGATGGATTGCCAATGTTATAACCTGTGCGAAACAAAAGTTACCTTAATGGGCGAAAAACCGGTTTGTGCGCAAGCAAATCGAGGGTAAACACGCCTGGCGCCAAACAGACTATCTGCATTATCGGAAAGAATTTGTCGTCGCCGTCCTGGTTTTCCGTTCGGAGTACGATAGCTAATGAGCGTCACGGTCAGACCGGGGACGAAGGGTACGGGGTGCTTGTGTTTGTATTTTGCCACGGCTTTTAAGTGCGCATGTTCGTCCACCCATTCATTTGTTTACTGCGCGAGGTCATAAAAATCTGAAAAATGCTTCTTACCACTGCGGATCTAAATGTAGGTTATCTATGGTGCAATCTTCAAAATTAGATTGTTATGTTATATCGACATTTGTCTCAATGTTGTATCAAAAAATATTGATTGGAGATGTACACTTTGAAACTAGGCTTGTCATATTTCATTTCGTTTTACATTATAACACTACAAATTGTAATTTTTAATGTTGGGTAGTTGATTTCTGCAGATCGGTCTCTACGATTGGTTTTAAAAGAAGTTTTTATATAGTTGGAGCCAGACATAATTCAGTCTAAAAGCAATGCCGCAAAGTAGGCAAAAATCATGTCAATCATCAATGTAAACAAACCTTATTTGTGAACAATGACTTATTGCAGGAAAAAATATTAAACCGTCAGGTTTTATGGCTGGACAGAGACGAAATAAGATTTTTTTTAAGTACGTGATAACTGTTTTAGCAATGTTTTCTTAATTTATCTAAAAATATGTAATTAGGCTCTGTCAGAGGCTATGCGCTTTTAAAAAGGTTTGTTTACTTTATTCCTTTTTGCTTATTTTGCGGCATTGCTTTCAGAATGAATTATGTCTGGCTCCAACTATACCCGACGAAACCCGTAAACTTTGATTTCTCGTCGATTAGTGGTGATTTGAATTTAATTAAAATTTATTGATGAAGTATGCGGAAATTGAATCTAGCAAAAGTTAACGCGAACACAAAAACAAAATGGATGTTTTAAGAAACTGCTTAAAAGGGGCAGCAAGATTAGCTTTTAAATTCAAGTTACAAAAAGGAATTGGTAATTAAGCTAGATTTTAAATAGTTATTTTAGAGTTTTCTGAAAGTCGAATAATTTCGTTTAGCTTTGCCATTAGAGAAGGTGTCTATAAAAGGTTTAATTTTTTAATTTAACATGTTTTTTATAGTAGGGGAGTTCACGATGCTAAATGGGGATTTAATTGAGCATCATAGGGACCTATTTCTGTTGCAAAGCTTAGATAAAAATAAATAATAGTTTAAAAAAACTAAAAAACACGCTTTTATATGCAACCACACTAAAAATTAGAAAATAATTTTTCATTAAAAAAATATTGTCACTTCAGAGTAAAAAGCGTGGGGTGCTTAATATATTAAATGTTATAATTATTATATTTGCCAATATCTATGAGGGAAAAGTTATGAAAAAATAGTAAAATGCACCCCACGCTTTTTACTCTGAAGTGACAATATTTTTTTAATAAAACATTATTTCCTAATTTTTAGTTCGGTTGCATATAAAAGCGTGTTTTTTTAGTTTTTTAAACTATTATTTATTTTTCATTTTTAGTTCGATATGCATGTATGTATGTATGTAAAAATGCTCCAGTTTATTCACTAAAAAATTCCTTCGCCATTTTGTCAAGAGTAGCTAAAGTTCCTGAGAAAAGTTTGGGATGTTGCCAAAAGATGGCAACACATGTGTTGTTTTTATAATATAAAGGATTTTTTTATCCTGGCGATCCTAACCAGGATAACGGGATACTGTTTGCAGATTATTGCATTGTCATGGGTCCTTAATACGTGTGCAAAGTTTCAAAGAAATCGAATAGCTGGAAGTTGGTAAAAATTTGGCTCAAAGACTCCGTTACATAGATACATAGATAGATAGATAGTTACAACCCAAGTTAATAAAAGCGTGTTAAAAATGATATATAATGTATACTTTTTTATCGGTGGGGGAAGCGGCTATAGACTTTTAAATATGTCAAAAAATACTATTATTATTTCGGATTGTGGAAATCGCTCGGATCATGTCGTATTATATATTTCATGTTATCCCAGAATTATTTTCTTTAAAATTAAAAAAAGCTACGCTCGAAAATGTTAAACTAACGTTTTTTTGGTAGCCCTCTGTTTCCTTTACGTCCCTCTCAAATTGTCAGATTAGTGGACTATATACTGTTTAGCATGTAATTAACTCACTCTATTTTAATCTGTCGCGCTCGACAATTTCTGATGGATATATTTTTGTTTTTTATGATCGGCCCTGTATACGAAGCTCATATTTGGTGGAGGTACTTACCCGGGTACAAGCTATCATACGGTATATTAATCTGCCGCGTTGTAGTAAATCCCGAAATATCCTCTTGGGCTCCCCTACCATAGTAGTAGTTTAAAATCCTGACAATATTTTAATTCAAAAAATAACCTCAAAATTTTTGACGCACCCTGTATA
Source organism: Listronotus bonariensis (assembly GCA_014170235.1). NCBI lineage: Eukaryota > Metazoa > Arthropoda > Insecta > Coleoptera > Curculionidae > Listronotus > Listronotus bonariensis. The sequence goes on from JACEGR010002757.1 coordinate 78,111, forward strand.
ACGACAATTTTTCTTTTTTTACTCCACATGACAGTTCTGCCGTCCAAAGCCAAGAAGACGCTAGATTAGTATCTAGCGTCCTTAAGAGTCCTTAATATAGTGTTAAACTTATTTCCTTTGCAAAAAGACCCATTTTAACTCCATGGTGCCTAAAAATTGATAACTAAATTAGACGCATCGCAAAAAAACATAGAATCCTAATCGGATTCGACGCATCTCAATTTCCTACGCAAAGTTGAAATATTGAGATGCGTCTTTTGGCTTAGGACGGCAGAGTTCTAATATATTACCATTTTTTCTCATTAATTTTTATAAATAAAGCCATGGGAAATTATTTAAATTATAAGTTTTAAAAAATTAATACATTTTTCTGGTAAATTCCGTATTATTTAAACATACATATTTTATTAACTAGCCTTAAAATGTATTTTAAAAAAATACGGGTTGCCATTATACACGGTGTCAAAAATTTTGAGGTTTTGAATTTAAATATAGCCTTGACCATAATTTTTAGGCAATCCTGTCCAAAACTTTATATATATATATATATATATATATATATATATATATATATATATATATATATATATATATATATATATATATATATCCAAGTTTTTTTGGCATTTGGAATTGAATAGTGGTATCGGCACTGTTGCCCGATTTCCCAGTTTTGCGCTACGCGTATTTTTTTCCTTCTTTTGTTAAGGAAATGTCCCATTTATTTTTATTGCATTAAAATCGTCGGGTCGAAATTAGTAAGTCTCTAAATTTTTAAAATACTGTCTATATTATTACTAGTCTAACCAAGATGTGATCCACTACACTTTAAGCAATAAGTATGTTAGCGCCTAAATAAAAAAACCACCAAAGATAAACAGTTTTATCAGCACTGCTGCCAAATTTTAAAGAAATTGCTGTGTTCTCATATATATCTCGACAACTATTTTAGAAGTTAAAAATCCTATTTAAGTTGGCACGCTCATTTTATTATAATCGAAAGAAGTAGGGCATTTCATTTAAAATAACAGAAATATTAGATTCGGCGCAAAACTGGAAAAACTAGCAACAATGCCAATAACACATTTAATTCTACTTCCCCAGAAATGTCTAAATACCAAATTTTGTAAGCGCAGCTTAAGGAGGAAGATACCTGTAGATTCTTAAATTTTCATTGATTTTTACGATTTTTTTTTTAAATAAAAGAGTCATTAAATATATTTTAACTTGGTATGTAGTTTACTCAAAGATTAAAATAATATAAGATCTTTTTATGGTAATTATATAAAATGGCGGCTGTACGTAAATTCTTCTACTAAGATCGGAGAGACACTTGTTAATCGACGGGCATCGGTTCAAGCACAGCCTTCTTAAAGTCTAAGGAGAAATCTGGCAACACAGCACAGTAGGTATGTCAAGTAATGTTTAAGTAATAGAAACAAGTTTAAACGATTGCTTAAAAGGTTTTTTCTGTTTTTAAAAGTTAAATCGTAGCGTGTATTTATTATATATAGAAAAAATAAGTAATTCATTGTTATATTTAAAAAATGGGACCAGTGCCAATATGTCAAGCGTTGTTTTTACGTTTAAATGTGCGCGTATAGTTGGTGCGTACGGCGTACATTATGGCACGAAAGTGTTGCGTTTGGGGCTGCAAAACGAATTACCCAAGTTATATTAAAATAGAGGGTTATCAAACAACATTTTATTTCCCCATAAAAGATGAAATTAGGAAAGCCTGGTTGTGCGCTATTGACCGGATAAGTGTTTTTTATTAAAAGTAAAAGTAGTACCTATACGGTAAATGGACAAATATATTTTACGGGCTAATAATTAACTAAGTGTGTTTAAAAAAAATTATTTGATATCAATAGTGTGTATAGTACACCAAAAACAATTATTTACCCCAAGCAATATCCTAAGGTATATATCAACTTATGCGCATAAATATCCTGGTATTCACCAAAAAATATTATTTATATAGAGATTCTGAAAGTTATTTACCTAAGGTGGTTTTAGGGTAAATATAGGGGAAAACCTAGTTTAAATCGTTGGTTATTTTAAAGCGCATCTTATGTAATACGCTATATTATTAAGCTTTTATATTTATAACTAAACACACATGCTTTCAATTCCTCAATTTCTCATCTCATTTTAAGTATTGCAAGTATTAGTAAATAATAAATGTTTAGTTAACTTTAAGAAGCTACATTGGTCTGTTCGCAAAAAATGCATAAAGCGGGATAGAAAACATCATAACAATTTGAAATTTTTGAATCCTTACCAACAAATTTGTATTAAAGCAGAAAAGTTCCTGATAAGTTTTGCAGACACATTATTGCTTTTTAGGGCAACTATAGTATTTAAAATTATACCTATATGTTGTCTAAAATATCCTAAAAAAATAATACCCATATTTTGTTTAAAACACTTAAAAAATTAATTATATTTAGCATATAATCTATTAGGAACCCATTTCAATATTCCTACTGTACAGTGTTGTTTGCAACGTTGCCTTTCTTACTTCACGGCTCAGAGTTTAAGAAGGCTGTGGTTCTAGTGATTTGAAAATCAGAAGCTAAAATTTTTTAAGTGTCATAATTTGTCGGTGAACCTAAAAAAGTTTTGCCTTGGAAAAATTAAAAAAAAAATGATTTTTTTAGGTTCACATAGAAAGTACTGTTGTTAAAAAGATGTGTGCAAAATTTGAGGAAGATCGGTCAAAAACTTTTTGAGTTATCGTGTCCACCAATTTGAAAATATAGTTTTGAAAAAAACGCCTTTAAAGTTTGAAAAGATGCATAAGAATACATTGATTATAACGACTTACCAACTCTGTAATATAAGAAATACTGAAAATAAGGTTCTAAAATTTTAGTGACGTTCTTAAAGCACTATACTAACATATGAAAAGAAAATCAGCATTTTACAGGAATCTCCCACCTTAAGCGAATTTAAAGAGATTTGAGCGTTTTTGTAACTTTTACTTAAAATGTGAGTTTGTCATCTTAGCAACTAGTAAAAAATGGAATTTTAAACTTTTAGTAACTTATTAATTTAAGCTGCCTAATTTGTTGCGATAAAAATAAACGGAGCACTCTATTAAAAAAAAAAAACAAAAGATGAATGTACATTAAAACTGTTAAATCTAGCAACGATATCGCTGTTAAATTCTTCATGCCCAATATTTTTTAGAGACCGAATTTCGTAAATGTAGGTTAAGCAGTTTATAAGATACTAGCCGACCCGTGCCTACTATGTTGGGCCTTAAATATATTTTTCTCTAAACTTTTTGTTTAGTCATAATAAAATATAGCTTATGGCACTCCTAAATAGTGTAGTTTTCTGATTGGAAAAGAATTTTCATGATCGGTTCAGTATTTCCGAAGATTATTACAAACAAACAAAGTTACAAACTCTACCTCTTTATATTATTATAGATTTAAGAGTTGCAGTACTTTTTATTTACCCAGTATGCTGCAAATATAAGTCATTTGTTTTTGCTTTAAAAAACAAATTTTTAAAACAAGCTTTAAAAAATTGAACTTGGAGGGGTTGTTATTTGAAAACCAATAACATTCTATTACTATTTCTATTGTTTTTCTTGGTTTTCCACCACTCTCCCCTTCCGGACTATGCTTTCCAGGGCTTCGTCGGCGGAAAATCTGGATAATCGAGCTCGTAGCTCCCAGAAATACCAAAAAGAAAACAAATAATTCAACAATCGATGCAATGCATAAATTGTCGGTTGTCAAACCAAGATCTGCTACTGGTGTTACGTATAACCTTCACTTTCACTACTGACAGTTCCCATGGCACGCCCATCTATTTCCCGCCATTTGAGAAATACCTAGTGTTCACCCAAGAACTGTACATAAGAGGATAGCCGAGATCCCTCGATTCTTCCGCCGAAGCGGTCGAAAGCGTGACGTCACCATCAGTACACTTTTAAACGCCTTCCATTTGAAATGTATGGGAATATGAAGAATTTTAATCTAAAAAATGATAATACAGCACTTTTTTACATTGCAACTTTGTTAGGGTTTAGAATAGGACATTTATTAATTAATACCTTTAATAAACTATTTAAAAAAAGTGTTTGGATGTTTAAAGTAGCTATTTAACCAAACATTAGTCTCTTTAGTCCAAATTTCGTAATGTAAAGAAATTCCGTTTTGACAATAATTTCTGTGATTTGATCTTAATATCACATATTTTTGTATAAAATTAAATCCATACCTGAGAATTTTGGTGTGCTAATAAGTTTATAAAAGTAAATAATATACAATTAAAGAGTTAAGATTGAGGATGCAAGTATTCTTTTTAATTCAAATTATCTGCACAAAGGAAGGGGATAAGTGATAAAAATCATTAAAATAGAGATGACTAGACTACGTTTTAAAAATAAATAACGAGTAAAGGACACAACTAACGCCCTTACAACCTTTATTCGTGAAGAGAAGTCGAATAAAAAAAATGTTATTCTCCTTTATCGACTCGCTCTTTAAATACCTTTTACTAGTGAATTCTTGGTTATGATTATTAAAACATTTTTTTAAAATTAAACATGTTTATTTAAATTGTTTATTGCTTTATAATTGATTATATGACCTTACAACGTCTACAAAAATGGTAATAAAACATTTTTAAACATAACAAAAAATGCTTTTTAATTTTAATAAACACCTAGATGCTTACTGGACCTATATGTTTTAGAATAACTCTGTGGTAAAATAGCAAAACCAGTTCAGGAGAGACATTTTTCACTTTGATGAATTCTGAAAAATTACAATTTTAGTAACAGTATCTAAATTTTGTATTGAAATTGTGATTTTTCAGGATGTATTAAAGTTAAAAATATATCTCCAGAAAATTTTACTAAAATTAACACATCGGGTTTTGTCATCTTACCACAAAACTATTTATTTATTTATTTAATAATCTCCATTATAAGACTTAAAAGTATTAACATCGTCAAATATTTAAATTTAGATTATAAAATGGAATATAATTGTATAAAAATAGGTGTAAAAAATCATAACTAATATAAACAAACATACTTACCCTCAAAAAAAACATATTGTTACAATAAAAAGTATAGATAAAATAAGACTACATGACACATTGTTACAATAGTAAAATATAGATAAAATAGGACCCAAACAGATCATTTTTAAAAGTCATTTATACTATAAAAACATTCATCAAAAAGGTCAAGCAAAGATTTTTTAAATTTCTTAAAATAGTTTATTCTTCTATTCTTATTAAATATTATTTTAAGTATGTAGTTTTGTATGATCAACACTGGACACAAATTGCTTTTATATATGCCTAACCACAAAATTAAGCCATACCGTAAAGATTATATCAAGGATTTATACACTAATGTTAAGTTGATTTTATTAACTAACAATTTGTTTCAACTTGCGAATTTTGCTTCGGTTACTATCAGTCAGAGTTAGCTTTTTTTTAAATTTTTCTTACAATTAGCCTGAAAGTTATTATAATTATCCTCATTAGATATTTTCAAGGATGCCATACAGCCATGGGAACTGCAGTTTTCTTTAAAACTCTGCGCAAGGGTAGACCTAAAATATTAAATAAAATATCAGAATTTATTTTTTTATAAGAATAAATTCATTAATATTTACCTAACAGTTCATTTTGGAGATCTCTTTCATAATCATTTGATGTAAAATGTAAGGAGCAAAATACAGAAGTATCCGGGTTAAACTTGTCTTCTCGTTTACACCTATTTATCCATTCCTTCCTAAGTGTGGATGAAGCTAAATTAATTGCCTTAGGAAATGAATGAAATACTAAGTTAACACCTTCTTTCTTTAGTGTTAACCTATTGCTTTTGCATGAAGCAATAGTACAAATCTACCCAGGCATATTTCTATCTAAAACAACAAATAAACATTAATGAACATATTTTTCTAAATTTTATTCCAAAAACTTACCAAACACTGTTTAAAGTAGTTTAAAAACGATGTACAACGTTTAAAGTTCTTGTCTCTAGTTTAAATGTCAAGTCAAATATTACACACACGCCTGGACAAAAAAACGATGAACACTAACAAAATACAGTTTAAAAAACAAAATTATTGTTTGTATAAGGTCTTTACAAGTTAATTATTACACCCAAAATGTAAAAAACACTAACAAAATCGAAAATGGTCACTAAATAACGACGAGAAAATGCATAAAATTACATGTAAACACACTAGTCGCCGCCAAATCTGCACTGATGACTACGTCACGAGCGGTCGTCCTTGACGGCTCGACTGGCTAACGTTGCTCTTATGGGAATAAGCTATCCTCTTGTGTACAGTTCTTGGTGTTCACCACCAAACAGGATACCATCAGCTTATAGGAATCTTCGCTCACAGCGCTTAGATCCAGAAGAAAGATGCCGTCAGTTTAGCGTGAATCTTTCCTTGATCCCCGAAGGTAAAAAACGTTCGTACGACTCCTCTAGCCACCACTCCGGGAAGAACTTTGTAGTCCTCTACGCACGTCCGCACTGTCCGGAGGTCAAACAAAGAGTTCAAAAACCAATAACATGTCGAATAAAAATTTTATGAAGCTGTATACCATTATTTTATTATGTAAGCCTTAAGTTTCCTGATCAATTTCTGTAGCACCCTGTATATCGACTGTTTTCTGAATTATTAAATAATAATTTTCTTCGAAAATCTATTTTGCGTCTACTTGCGGTGTTTTGGAAAAATAATGCACCAGCCTTAAATACTGATACTTTAATAAACCTTAAAAAGAAACTTAAATGACATTATTGAATGAACCTCATTTCAAAAACAAATTGCTTTAAACTTTTAGATCGTGTATCACGATTTTAATGTACGAACAAGAAAAATATCTTCGGTTCATAACGTATTTTTAGTTGGTCTTACGAGGTCTATTTTGTCAGTTAAAAATTTAAAATCTTAATAAGATTATTACCAAAATTGCAAACAAAAATATTTTTTGGATTCTATAAATATTGAAAGTGTGTCCCCCGTTGAATATGTCTATCTAGCTAAAAAAATACATTAACGTTGAGTAGGTCTTACATAAAAGGTGTACCCAAAAAGTACGAAGAAAATGCTACGACAAATTCCTGAGACAAAAATATGACAATTTAACCCAACTTACCTCAGTCTAAAAGTGTATGATTTCAAAAATACAGAATGTCAAAAGTTAAATTTTTTTAGGTTTTTCCTAAACCATTTCGTAAATAGTATTATTTTTTCCTGTGCGTACATCCACAACCCCGCGCCATTCAAAAATTTGTGGTGACATTTTTTCGGCACACCCTCTTTTTTACCATTTTTGTGCAGTCTTCAAAATGTGCCTCTGGACCCAAAGAAGCTCATATTAAAATCTAAACACTTTAACTTTTAATCTTCAGATTCTTCATTGGGTCTGAAATTTGCAAAATATCTGAATTTTTTGATTTTTTTCGAGTAAATTAAAAAATCTAAGAATACATATTTTATGTAATGTTTAAAGCCTAATATGTTTAACATGATTTTTTGAAAAGGAAATTTTTAAAATTATTATTTAATTTTTTCGTTTGAAGGTTTCCTTAATCATTTTAAAACTGCCTGCCTATGGCCATTTTGCGATTAAATATAGCGTGCTGGTAATAATAGCATTCGGCAACGTTTATGGTGGTACTGGCGTTGCGTTGCGTTGTTAGAGAATATTGGAATGGTGTCCTAAAACAATTATTTTCATCATGGACAATAGATAAAATGCAGATTGGGAGAGCTAGCGTACATCAACGAGATGGTATGCACCACTGTATCAGCTAAAATGCAGATACTAGAAATATTCTTTGGTGGTCGAAAATGTTGCATTAATATTTGCGACGTTAAAATTAAAAAAGGAATTGTTAAAAAACATAATACTGTTCTAGGTTAAATCAATAGAAATAAAACTTTTACAGTTATCAAATCTGTCATATTATATTTTATTATTTTAGTATTTGGGGATTCTACTATAATGAAACTTCATTAAAATGAAATAGAAAAATCTTCGTCTTGAAGGACATGTAAAATCCTTTTAAACTAAACAGATATCCTTACCCTTTCCCCCAAGTTCCATCTTATCCAGCTGCTTACAAATCGGATAGGTCAAATATTTCTTTTGGAAAAGAAAAAAATAGTTTTATGTGGGAAAAGAACTGTTGGTCTTTGGTCTAATTGGTAAATAGAGTTTAGCTGGAACAGCAATATAGTTTCTTACAATGCGTATTTCCTACCTTTATCGCAACTAATGGTGCAATATTTTCAACCATCAAAGAATATGCTAGTATCTGCATTTAGCTGATACAGTCTTGAAAGCTTCGTGCTGAGACACTCTAGACTAGACGCCATTACTAATCCTCCTATAACTCAAGTTATCCCCAGTACCACCATAAACGTTGCCGAACGTTATTTTTACCAGCGCGCTATATTTAATCGGAAAATGACCATAGGGTGGCAGTTTAGAAATTATTTAAAAAAACCTTTAGGCATGCAAATTAAGTTATATTAAAAAATATATATTTTTAATACATCATATAATACATATTAGGCTTTTAGCATATGTAAAAAACAGGGTGTTTCAGAACTATGGGATTAAACTTTTAGGGGTTATAGTGCAACAGTATTAAGTATAGGGACCCATGTCCGGAAAAGTGTCACTACGGCTTTACAGCCCTAAAACGCGTTAAAATTTAGAAAAATGATTTGCCTAAATGGGATTTATTGCTTTTAATTTTTGCCTTTTGTACGTGATATCATCACAAGAAACAGTTTTTTGTTTTTTTTAAATTTAATAACTTTATTTATTATTATTTTCATTTATTAATTTTGTTGTGATGATATCATGTAAAAAGGCAAAAATTAAATGCTATAAATTCTATTTAGGCAATTAATCGTTTTTCTAAATTTTAACGCGTCTTGGGGCCGTAGTGCCGTGGTCACTCTTTACTAAACATGGCAGGGGCGGTCATAAGGGGCGGCCATGGCCCCCCTTTATACCACATCCTTTGTAACCGATTAATTTTTTACATAAACACACCCAATTGCAAGTATAGACATTTAATGATGATATGCCCCCCTAGGAAAATTGATATGACCGCCCCTGGAACATGGGTCCCTATACTCAATGTTTTTCTACTGTTGCCCTGAATAACCCCTAGAAGTTTAATCCCATTGTTCTGAAAAACCTAGTATATGTTCTTTTTGATTTTTCAAATAACTTAAAAAAAAACAATTAAATTAAGATATTAAGCAAACTTTAGAGCCAATAAGAAGATAAATGTAAAGGCTATTAGATTAGATACAAAAATAATTTAAAAAAGTTGTTCCATCCTACTGTAGAGGTTAAAAGAGTTGAGATAAATAGCTTTCATGAACTTACCATGTGAACGGATAAAACCCCTACAATAATAACCCCATTCATGGAATTGGCTTTTATTCACTACGCTTGTTAATGAATAGGTCGGTTTTTCCAGTAAAAGTAAATTTCCCTATTTTATGAATAACGAGTAATAACCCAAAGTAATATAAGTTCTTTTCTTTATGTTTCAGTCATTCCAAGGATCCCAAGGTCGGGCGTATTTATTTAATTCTGTGTAAGTATTTAAACTTTAGATAGGTTTTTTAGTCGTAAAATACTTTTTATTTATTCCAGGATTTTGTTACTTTGTTTAAACTACTCTTAACGTCTTAATTAAACCTTTAAGCAGAAAATATATATACTAAGTAGTAAAATTTTAAAACATTATAAACTGCTAGTAGTAAGCACCGCAATCCTTAGATGTCCTTAAATAAAATATGAAAATTAATATATTTCCAAAAATATTTAAGATTTTCTGGTTGGTCTTTATATTATATTTACCTATACTTGTAAAAAATTTAGCATATTTGAAAATTTAAAAAACCGTCCGTGTAGACAATTTAACCCAACTTACCTCTGTCTAAAAGTGTGTGATTTCAAAAATACAGAGTGTCAAAAGTTAAATTTTCTTTAGGTTTTTTCTAAACCATTTCGTAAATAGTATTCTTTTTTCCTGTGCGTACATCCACAACCCCGCGCCATTCAGAAATTTGTGGTGACATTTTATCGGCACCTTTTAGAGATACCCTGTTTTTTACCATTTTTGTATAGTCTTGAAAATGTGCCTCTGGACCCAAAGAAGCTCGTATTAAAATCTAAACACTTGAACTTTTTATCTTCAGATTCTTCATTGGGTCTGAAATTTGCAAAATATCTAATTTTGCTGGTAATAATAGCATTCGGCAACGTTTATGTTGGTACTGGCGTTGCGTTGCGTTGCGTTGTTAGAGAATATTGGAATGGTGTCCTAAAATAATTAATTTTATCATGGACAATAGATAAAATGCAGATTGGAAGAGCTAGCGTACATTAACGAGATGGTATGCCCCTTGCTCAACTTATCAGCTAAAATGCAGATACTAGAAAATACACTTTAGTGATGTCATGTTCTTTGGCAGTAAGTGCACATAGAACATTAGGAACATTCAGAAAATAGTAGTCATTTTTGTCAGTTTTTAAGGCATTGTTGCACAGGGCATTGAGAGATAGGAATTTCGGGACACATATCGTATCAGTCTTATTGCACCAAAATAGTTTTGTTATTGTATATAATTTAGTAGGATACCATGCTCTGCATATGCAGAAAGCAATACTGTAATATTATTATATAGGGCAATTTAGAAAAATATACAGGGTTGCGGTAAAAATGTAAAAGCTTATTTATGAGCTAATTTTATGAAAAAAGTATATATAAACATAGGTCTGAAATTGCATTGTTTTTAAGATACATGGTGTTAAACTTTTATTTTTAAAATTGGTTTTTATAAATATTGTAAATACCCCTCATCCAATTCTAACGAAATTTGATAATGTTATTTGTAGCACTAAGGGGCTAATTTAGCTATGCCTTTATTAAATTTATTAGTCCAGTGCCGTCTCGAGCAGCACTTAAACGAATATTTCTGACAAAAACATGTACGTCACTGACAAATACTAAGTTAAATAATAATAATATAGCCCATAAACAGAAATATGGTTTTTGATGTATTTTTGAAAATCCATACCGAATTTTAATATTTGTTTGCTTTTAAGCTTATTACAAGACAGATTTTAAAAAGATATAATTTCATAAATTATTTTTTTAATACAAACCTTCTAGATTATCAGCCATAAAAAACAAAAGACACTTTTTTCTTATACTAATAGTAGTTAACCATTGAATTTGAGAAGAAAAAATCAAATGGCAAGGCACTTTTCTGTATTATAAAAGGACCACATTTAAAGCTGCATATTTTTATATTGGCAAAAAAAGAAAAAAGAAAACAAGTTGTCTTGTTATCTATGAGTAAAAATGCAGACATTTTAAGGTATTATGAAAATATTGATTTCGGCATTTTGTCCCCATATCGACGCACTGTGTGTTGTGGGTTAATTTAAAAACTAAAGGCACATTTTAAAGCATTTATTATGCTTTGTAAGAAAATTATTTTAAAAAGGACGGTTCTTTTTTAGAGTTATAATACCACTTTAACTTATTTTAAATACGTAGCTTGTGCTTTATTCTCTTTTTGAAAGCTCTTGACGTCCCCAAAACCAATAATGCATTATGGTAAATGGTTAGCATGTATGGTTTGTGGCCATGGCATATTTGTAACTTGTACGAAAAAATGAACTTATTTAAATAAAATCTGAAATATAGAAATGTGAATTAAATGGAACATTATTAATGTATCAATAATAAATTATAAAACCTTAAAACTTTACTTTAATATTAAAAAAATAATAAAATTTATTATTTAATTTATTGCATCATTAGTGGCCATAGACTCAATTTTGGCCAGTGCTTGCACCGGTAAATTTTATTAATATTTACTTAATTAATTATTAAAATACCAATTTGTTTTTAATTTGCTTTAACAAAATACAATACTACGGCATTTTAACCTAATAATTTTTTAAAACTGAAACTAAAAAAGATAAAACGTAGGGGTGAAAGTAAGTTATGGCCAACTAAATTCGTTTTGGAGATACAATGTGTTTATCAAATTTTGTCAAGTTTTACAGACTTGTTATTAGAGATAGATATAAGATGTAAAATGCAGAGTTTTAGGGATTTTTACGTAGAACTCCGTGGCTTACCTATTTTTTCCATTGACTTTTATTTTTAAAGTTATAATACAAAATTGTTTTTTTTTAAACACTATATTGTATCACCACTGAAAAAAGTTTTAAAGAATTATAAGAAAATACCCCATTTGATATGTTTCCCCAATAATTTTGAAAATTTAAGCATACCGTAAACAAATTGAAAATTTCGTTTTATTTTAATTGTATCTAAAACTACTTTTAACCACTGCTTGTCAAGTAGGCTATCAGTCTGATAAATATTTGTTAGAGCTTGGTAAATACTGTCGTTAGATTCAGACGCGTCAAATACACATTTTTTTATATAGTTTATTTGTTTTCTGGGAATATAAATTTAAACAAAAATATTATTTGGCTTTTTCTGTTCTGAGAAAAGCCAAATAATATTGCATTTAGAGATATACATGTCATAATATTATGTGTAATGAAAATTATAACTATTTTTAGATTTAGATCACCACATATCCGGAACTACTAGAGAAAGACATATCAAATGTTAATGTATTTTCTTAAAGTTCTTTAAAAGTAATTTTTATTGGTAATAAACTATACAGGGTGTTTCATTAAAAAAAATGTTATTTTGCTATCAAACTCTTGACGATGGCCATATTTCTGAAATTATTGAAAATTCTTTATATCAAATGTGGTATTTTTTCAGCTGTTTTAAAAAATTTTTGGCAGTTAAAAAAAAGTACAAAGAAAAAGTAATTTTTGGAAGTTTACCGGGGGGGTGGGGGTATATTTGACCCCCGCGCGCCTACTTACGTATAGATGGGCCCATATTTATTTCATTTTGAAAGCGATGCCGCCAAGTACACAAAAATGATAAAGTAAAGCAACCCTTTTGTAAACAATGATTTATTGCAGCAAAAATATTTAACACGACGAGTTTTTAGTACCACGCCACGTGCCACCGGTTTTATAGTAGGCATAGGCGAAATAAGAGAATGTTTTGGAAGTAAGTGATACGTGTTTTAGCAATGTATTTTTTATTATTTATCTAAAAATATGTAATCAGGCTCTGTCCGAGGCTATGTGCATTCGAAAAGGTTTGTTTACTTTATCATTTTTTGTGTACTTGGCGGCATCGCTTTCAGAATGAATTAAATATGGGCCCATCTATAACAAAAAGGCACGTGCCTACTTAAGAGTTAAGAGAATATCTTAAAAATTTTAGGAAATTTTCCACCCTTATATGGAAATACGTTAGACAAAAAAAATTACTTTAAATGCATTTCTTTCTTTAAACTTGGTATAAAAACTTTTATGGGCTGAAACTTCTGGTGTAATTTTTCAGCCCGTCTCTGAAAAACGTCTCAAGGTTTATTAGCCAAGTAGTTAAATTTCAAATGTAATAATTTCTGGAATGCCTCCTTAAATCTTTTTAGACGAAAACTTGAGAAAGTCTCGCCCGTAGAATAATTTTCTTATTCGCCTTTCCAGCGACTTAATTTAAGAACTCTAAATGTAAAATGTAACGACTACATCTCGAAACCGAAATGAATTCTGTTAGTAAAATAGCCTCTTTCGAATTTCACCACGTTAAGACTGTCTAGTCATCGAAATTCAGAAGGAGGATTAAATTAAGGAGATCTTAAAGGAGAAAAAGGATCTAGGGGTGGTTTATAAACTACTGTTTCTTTATATCTTCTTTATTCTTTAAATTACTACGTCGTAGGGACGTTCCATGGTAAACCACTTTTCCCACAATATATTTTAATTTTGGAATAAATATACCCTTAAATGACCTTTATATGGAGTATTTTTTTAATAGTCCTTGCGGTGCTAGATTTCGGAAAGTGGGCAATTGAAAAGCGCACATTAAACACGTATTCCCTATCCCGACCGTAGTTAGGAGTAAGCATTTTATTTAATAAAAACCATACTTTTCTTACGATTGTTTTCAAAAACTAAAAATTAATGATTAAAGATATAACAAGTACATATAACAAGTACACCTGATTTGAATGTGGTATTTTCTTAAAGGTATTTTAGATATCTTTTTAATTGTAATATAATATACAGAGTGCGTCATTAAAAAATTCTATATTTTTTGTCTTACCCTGTATATTATCACCAACATTACCATTAAATAGATTCTTAAAAGGGCTTTAAGAAAATACCACATTAAGTGTAACTAACTTTATTTGATTCGGAAATATGGCCATCTAGATGAGGTATTCAGGTAATTTTTAAAGTAGTATATAGGTAAAGGTATTAACTTTATATTCTGGGGTTATAAAGTACTTATTAGAAGCTTTGAAATGATGTGTCAGAAAACCCCTATTCATTTAATTGTTTTTCTCAAAATGGCGCCCAGCTGTCAGTTTGACATTTATATCTGTCACTTCTTGTCTAATTTTTGTTTATGTTGTCTTACTAAAATTCTAAAATTTTTCTTAAAAATACCAAACAATTATAAACTTAGGAGGGGTCGTGAATTTAGACAAGCACTGTATATTATTGAACAAAAGCCGCAGTAAAAACGCCTATTAAAAGTGATAGATCTCTTAGGCCTTGTTCAGACACGGCTAGAAATTTAGTCGAGTAGCGAGTAATTAAGTATTCTCGTGCGTGCGGACAGTAAAAATGAGGAAAGTAGTTTAGTGTAGTAGCTGTCCACACGCACGAGAATACTTAATTACTCGCTACTCGACTAAATTACTAACCGTATCTGAAGAAGGAATTACAGCACCGAGATTGATAAGAGAAGAAAAAAACGACAAGGGGCTCGTCTATAAATGAATTTAAGATGGCAAGGGTTGCGAGGACGCCATTCCCTAGATATGAGAACAATATTTCAAAGAGGGTTTTGTGTCGAAACAGAAATTTCAGCTTTTTTAAGGCTTTTCACAAGATATTTTTTTGCTCTGCAGAACTTGAAGGATAAGTTTTAGAATACTTTTTTATCGACAAGGAACATAATGGCTTTAGAGGCATTAAATTGGACAATATTCGTCTAATTCATTGAGGCCCTGTTAAAGGATATCTTTAACGCCCTGGAGCACATCGGCATTAACTTGAAAAACCTGGAGAGAATGGCCATCTACAATAACAAAGCGATACAACTTAAACCCACATATTTCCAAAAACCATTACTCTATTTGGTTTTACTTAGATGGTACATATGGAAAGCATAAAAAGTTAAGGGTAAAGATAAATTTAAACATGTATGTAAAACTGGTGCCATTTAGTTAATACATGAAAATTAACAAAACGGACTTAAGATCTATTTTTTCTGTCAAATAAACTGTAGTGGGAAATTTAACGCCCTACAAAAAAGTTCTTTTACGAATTTTAGAAGAAGAAGTTGAGTTAAGATTGAGTTGTGGCCATCCTCGGGAATTAAAGTAATTTTTTGTTAATACGGTTCAAAACATTTTAAAAACATTACATTTTCTTGTTAAACTGTGACGTCATGTACGTTGCGTAATTAACCGTGTTTGAATACATCCCAGACAATGGTTTAAAATTATAGTTATCTTTGTCGGGCGGGCGTATGCATCGTACTCATTAAAAACTTTGTTTCGGTCATGTTTCGTAAACTATTTACGTGGTTGTACATGGTAAGTGAAAAATATGTGTATTTGGTGTAAACAAACGTACATATTAATCATAAAAAAATAAAATCATAATCATAGCCTAAAAGTTTATTGGGCTATGACGCAACGGTTTGAAAACATACATTTTCTTGATTCTCCTATTTATATTGTCATTTTCAAATACGGTTTAAACCAGTGAGACGAATACGGTTAGCAAGAAAATTTGACTTAAATAGTATACCGACCTTTTTTAAATAAAACACTTGGTATATTACATCATTAAATAAATATTTTAAAGAGCTTTAAGAAAATACTACATTGGATATGTCTACCTCCTATACTTTAAAAATATGGCCATTCAATTCTGAAAATTAGGTTTAATTTTCATTATATCCTCAGCTATAAGCTATAAGCATTAATTTAGTGTCGAAGATATATAAAATAGACATTCAGGGCCGTATTAACTGTTTAAGGCGCCCTAGGCTAGAATTTTTAAAGCGCCTATTTTTTATCCAAAAAATTTTAAAGAGCAAAAAAATAATAATAGAAAAAGGTCATTTCCTCCTTTTCACGCCTATTTGCCTATTTCATTCCAAAGCACCTTATTCACAGAGAAATTAGACACCAAAATTCCCACTCAACCTAAACTCCCCTGTCTAGCGCCCATTACTCCTCTGTCTGGCGCCTATTTTGTCCATGGCGCCCTAGGCTGTAGCCTAGTCAGCCTAATGGATAATACGGCCCTGTATACATTATATCTTCTATTTTTTAGTTTGGATGGCCATATTTCCAAAATTATAAGAGATAGACTTATCAATCTGATATTTTCTTAAAGCTGAGTGTTTTGTTTAAAAAGGCCGGTTTACTATTAAATTCCCGAGGATGGCCACAACTTAATCTTAACTCAACTTTTGATGGTAAATAACTCTTAAAGGAGTGACTTAATCGAAAATTCGTAGGAAATATTTTTTGTAGAGCGTTAAATTTCCAGAGATCAGAATATGCAATAAGTAGATTTTTCCATTTATTTTTGTCTGGGTAAAATTAATAAAAGAAAAAGTCAAAAATCCCATGTTATTTAAATGGGAAAAGCAACATGATTTCGGCACGGTTTCAATCAGGAATTAAAAGCATTTTTACATTGACTATATTTGTTTAGGCTATAAACTAAAATGTCAGGGCGATTGCTAAAAAAAAAAATGGTTTGGGAAATAACGGACACCCTAATGGGACACCATATTTATGGGTTCGATTTTAAAACAGTTTAATTTTTTAATACATTTTAATTAAAATGGATTTTGTATTTATTTTAAGCAAGAACAGTAATAATTTATATCATAGGTATAAGAGTTGCAAGAATCAATATTTTTGGTAAAGTCTAGCGTTTAAAATTGTTCTATAACAATATTTTTATTCACGACTATTATCCATAATTTTTGCTCATGCAAGTTAAACTAAAAAACATTCGTGCAATAAGTGGTCTTGTGGTTTTTGCAGTTTAACATGCATTTGTGCATGTTTCTCGGAAATATTGTGTGTTTGGCATATGCTGTTACATATGGTCAGCTTTATAATTTACCAAATGGTCCTCTTTTTGAATTTTATTATTTTTTCACTTTTAAATAATAGTGGTTTTAAAGTTATTTTTTTTTAAAGTATAGGTGGGCCCATATTTAATTCATTCTGGAAGCGATGCCGCCAATTACACAAAAATGATAAAGTAAACAAACCTTTTCGAATGCATATAGCCTCGGACAGAGCTTGATTACATATTTTTAATAAATAATAAATAATACATTGCTAAAACACGTATCACCTACTTACAAAACATTCTCTTATTTCGCCTCTGCCTACTATAAAACCGGTGGCACGTGGCGTGGTACTAGAAACTCGTCGGGTTATATATTTTGCTGCAATAAATCATTGTTCACAAAAGGGTTTCTTTACTTTATCATATTTTGTGTATTTAGCGGCATCGCTTTCAGAATGAATTAAATTTGGACCCATCCTTACTTAACAATAAATATTTTTTTTTAATTAAAGGTATTTCCTTTTTAATCTAATACAGGGTGGTCCAAATTCAGTAAAGATATTTTAAGAACGTATTTTTAAGTTTAAAATAAGACTTAACACGTAAATAAATATTACTACAACAAGCCGTAGCAGCCTCCCTTATGTTTTTATTTAATTTTTAATCATGAACAATTGCTTGCCTTTTGTTCAAAAGCAATTTTCTCGGAAACGTTTGTTTTATTACAAAAACGCAATATTTGGATATTTCTGTGGGCAACTAGCTTGTAGTTTAATTTAAAAAAATACCAAATACATTTTTTTTTTGTTTAAAAATATACCGAAAATATTTTTCAAGGTGACAAAAAATATATCGTAAAGGTTGAGCTCTTAATAATAATAATATCACCGGCACAAAAAAAGTTTGATTATGCCGTACGGGTCCCAATTTCGAGTAAATTGCAAAAACGTAAAAATTGTGCAAGTTTTTCTAATATCTACCTTTTTTGCAATTTATTCAAAATTGGGACCCGTACGGCCTAAACTGAGTTGAAATTCGGATTCAGCGCAGTGGGTCTAAAAACATGCCTGTTGATAAGTCTCGTCTGCTGTGCAAAAACCTTTTTGTGCACCGGTGTACCATCCCATATATTAAAAAAATAAAAAATTGTACACCAGACGCGACCCATCTAGGGGCATGTTTTTTGACCCGCCGAATCCAAATTTCAAATTAGTTTAGGCCGTACACCGTTCAATTTTAAGTAAATTTGAAAAAACGTAAAAAGTAGCGAAAATTTTCACCCATTTTACGGTTTTTGCAACTTACTCAAAATTGGGACTCGTACAGCCTAAACACACTTGAAATTCGGAGTCAGAGGGTCGAAAAACATTCCCGTAGATAGGTCGCGTCCAGTGCAAATCAAACTTTTTTTTGCGTGTATTTGGGTATTTGGCAACTAACAGTTTTTTGAGAAACATCTGTTTTTTTAATGCAAAACTCGTAAATTTTTGATATGAAAAATTCACATTCTTAAAAGAAAACTTAATTCCTTAGAAAAAGCTCTCTTCGTAAATTCTCTTCAAATAAGCAGTTTCCATGTAATTGAGCTTTCAACATTGAACAATTTTTTCAATTTTGGATTTTTATTACTATCACAAATATCATTGTTTAAATAAAAGCAATACATATTTTTAAAGGAAATCGGATGCGTTACAAAAAAGGTGTTTTTCAATAAATTAGAGAGATATGGGTGGTGCTGTAACGTCATGCGGTATTAACGTAAGCAATGACAGTTAAGTTATGCGCGATTCGATTTTTACCGTCGCTGGTGGTAATAACGTTACCGCATGGAGTAAGTTGCGGGCTGATAACGCCGTGTGCTATTTAAAATAGCGAATAGAATTGCCATGCGCACAATATTTTTCTTTGTTTATTTTTTAAGGTTATATTATGTATTTCGACGATTCCTACAAATATTTTTGTAATAGAGCCACAGAGTAAAGTTAAACTACTAATCTTTGATAAGGCCGTGCTTTTTATTTTAATATAAATATCGCAGGTGGAAAAGAAACGAAAAGGTTAAGATTCTCGGCCGACTATGACCTGGATTTACTGAGAAAATGTCTTAGTCAAAATTCGTCTGGAAAAGTAGGAAAATGTACAGTAAAATGTGTTTGAAATAACGGGTAAAACTTTAGTATTCGAACATTAAAGGATCATTTGTTTTTGATTTTGTAAATTCGCAAACAGGTGTAATTAACCGATCGTAATACGGCGTCTTCCATATCTCTAAAAACAAACACTAAATACCGTATGCGGTATTTAAATAGCGCATTACGTAAATAACGAACGTGGGCGGTAACCAAATTACCCATAATATCTCTCTATTGACTCCTTCAAAAGTTATTTATCGTTAAAATTGATTCCAAAAGTAATTTCAAGGTCGTATAACTTTTAAAGAAGTAAATTTTTTGAAAAATGTTAAGATACCTTTATTGTGGCGCATCATTATTGATATTTGTTGTAGTAACAAAAATCCAAACTCAACAAAATTGGAAAAATAGTTCCATGTTCAAAGCCCGATTACGTGGCTTTTTTGACAATTACGGAAAAAGCTTTTTTCTTTAGGAATGTTTGTTGGTAAAACAGTTATACGGAATGTATCAAAAAATATTTTTAAAGTTTTAAGTTTTAAAATTTTTCATGTCTATAATAATGAAATTGAAGAAAAAAAGCTATACATTGGTAATGGTATTTAGAATAAAAAAATTAAAATTGTCATTATACAGGTTGTCTCAAAAATTTTAAAATTTATACTACAGCTTGTTTACTGAAATTCGCACGGTATGGAAAAAAATATTTTTAATTTTATGATTAAAGTAATTCTTTATAAAAATTATGCATGCACTAAAACTTTAAATGCAATCATCAGATATTACTTTTTTGCTTAAAAGGAAAGTACCCTTATTTTTCATACTATCATTTTTTCTTATAAAGAAAAGATGTTGAGAATTAAAAATAACATTTAAATATGCAAAGTTGTTCATTTTCTAGAAAAAAAAATTGTCAATTTTTATGCGTTAAGGGTGAAAATTTAAGTTTTTACATTAGGGCATACATATTTTGGAATGTAATATGTAAAGAAAGCTTTTTAACTGGTAAAACAGCGAAAAGTCACAGAAACGTTCGTTATCGTGAAAAAATGTTAAAAAAGTTTTTATCTTTTAACTTAACCCATTCGCATATTTAAAAGGTATTTTTAATCCTTAAGATCTTCTTTTTATAAAATTTTCGATATTATGAAAAATAAGTGTACTTTTTCCCTATGGTGCGAACTTAAGTCGACACGCTGTATATTTAATATAAGAGTTTTTATCCGATAACCAGATAGGTGAAGGTCGCTTTCTGTTCGGATCTTAGATTAATATTGTCTTATTAAAAATAAAAAAAATAAAGTGTTGGTTTTAAGATTGCTGCTGTTACCTAGAAACGTTTATTGTTTTTATTGGTATCTTTATTTTGTAGAGTTAATGTCGGATGTGGTCCAGCAGAAGAACGTGTGCTACTGACGGGACTACATGCCGTAGCTGACATATACTGTGAATGCTGTAAAACCACCCTAGGGTGGAAATATGTAAGTCATTTCTGGATATTTTACTTTTAAAATTTCCTATTTTACTGATATTATTTTTTATCATGACTTTTTTCATTAAGCTTTGTTGTACTTGCAATTCTTTGGGGTAGATTAAAGAAGTAAGTTGGTTGCCGATTTTTAATTAAGAGATCTTTAAAACTTTTAATTTTAAACAAGATTTCCAAATATTATTTTTCAGTAAGTTCAAAAATAAAGGTTGTTTACTTTTACGTCATTTTCGTGAATTTGCACCTACCTCGTATAAGCTAAGATTTATTCAAACTTTGATAAAGTTTTTAGATATACAGGGTGTTCGCGAACTATGATGCCAAACAGCTATGATAGGACCTACTTATTAAAATAGAGTTCATATAAATATAAGCCTGCAAATTTTTCGTTTTCAAGGTACAGAGTATTAAAGTTGTAAAAAATGGTTTTTGTTAATACCTCAAATTTAATTTTGTAATATGAAATTGTTATTTATGGCAATAAGAAGCTAATTCAGCACTGACTTAATTAAATTTAATAAGTTTAGTGGCGACTCGAGCGGCACCTGAACAAATATATCCACAATAAAAAGGTACGCCACTGCCTTTTAAAATGTATGCGAAATTCCTTAGTTTTAGCAAATAAAAATACAACTTTTTATGTTATAATGTCTGTAATTATTTTTATATAGTGTTTAGTTTAAGCGAGAAAAAAAATCACTGGATTAAATATTCGTGGACCATACATTAAAGGAATCTTTTCTTTTAAAAATTGGGTTTTATAATTTTCCTTTCCTTTGGCAATTTTTTAACAACAACAAATACTTTATTAAATAATGTTTATATCTGGTCTAATAAATGTATCTAAAATAATAATAATAATAATTATATATATATATATATATATATATATATATATATATATATATAATTTTGTTTAAACCTTTCTTACCAACCTCCCTGTAGTGCAATGTCACTATCAAATAATAAATTATATTTTAATGGTTTTAGGAACACGCCTTCGAATCAAGTCAAAAATACAAAGAAGGCAAATTCATAATCGAACTAGCTCATATGATCAAAGAGAACGGATGGGACTGACATTACGAATAGTGGTTCAAAGGTGATCCATACACACACGGACCCATCTTCAGTTTTGGTCTGACTGGTCCAGAATGTTCGTAAGAAACAAGCAAGCCACATCTTATAGACTTACATTAAATAACAATTTTTGTTTCTTGGATTGGACTTAATATTTGTCAGTCATTTTATGTAGTTTTAGATTTAAATAATGTAAAATTTTGGAAAAAATTGACGGTTTTTGGTATTTTTGTTGTGTGGTCAGTATATTATTGACCAAAGAGATGCTTTTAAAATTGGTCTATTATTCTTCTGCATATTGCAATTTTTTACCATAATTGTTGCCTTATTTAAGGAAGAATTTTTAAGGATATTTTTCAATTAAATGAAAATATTATGCAAGAAAAGGTAGACCTAAGTTTGTATTTTTAGGAAAAAACACAGTTAGAGTTAAAGGATGATAATTTATGCAACAAGTGCATGGAGTGATACTATTTCTTACAAATGAAAGGTTTTGCAATCATAGGCGAATGCGTCACTCCCATGAATAAAAAACACACTTTATGCATGTAGTGCAGACTGTATTTTTCTACGACCGTATAAATTTTATAATTTTATTCAATAAAAATGAAAAGGAATCAAACTCTTTACTACTTGTAATTTCCTTGCACTGCAAGGACGTATCTGTCGGAGCTCTATCCGATCGGAAGATGCAAAATATTCATCCGAATTCTTTATTAATAATAATTTCCGATAAGTTCTATTAAAATTATTCGCAAAATGACAATTTTTTAAATCTAGTGACTTATCGGCCAAACGAAGTAGAGGAGAAGATTCTAATATGGTCCATGTATAGATTATGGGCCCATAAAAATCTCACACAATACAAGTCGTCATCTCCTATTGAAACGCTACGCTTACTAATGATCCCCTCAACTCGGTTTTTTATGCCGTCTGAAAACCAGCAGACATAGGGAAGTAAAACACTTGTTAAATAAAAGTCTAATCCATACATTTTTTCGTTGGTAAGGCTCCTGCACACTGGTTACTCCAAGGAAACTAAACTTTTTAATAAGGAGCGCTCGATCCCATTTAAGCCTATGTTCGCTAAATTTTGTGACGTAATCTTTTTTCGTAATTCTTTGTTTACAATCGTACTAGAAGCTTTTTTCAAGAATTTGGTGGTATTTTTTGCTTTTTAGTCATTGGACTTTTATATATGTTCAGTTTTTACTGTTTATAGTTAAATTGAGTATTTATTAGTACTGCAGTTACAGAGAATTTTAAAACCTGTAAACAGGGGTCATTGACCTTTGAAGATTTTTTTAAAGAAAATTTACGTTTAATCGGTAAGATACTTTTTTTTATGTTTTTAGTTATTTTATTTTATGGTGTCCAATTATTGGTTTATTTTGTCAGATAAAAAATATTATGTCAAAAAGGTGACGTGAGAAATATAACCTATATTTTCGGACAAATTTAAAAATCGAGCGCTCTTTATTAAAAAGTTTATCTCCCTTGTGGTTACTCTATATGATAATACATTTATTTTTGTAAAACTTTATAAAGTAATTGTGTATAAGTATTATAAAGTTATGTTTGAAATATGGACCATACACTAAAATATCATATGGGCATATTCGGACATCCAAAAATATATGGGTTGTTTTCTGATATTGTCAAAGGCAAGATATGGATGCGATGTGTTATATTGCGAGAATTAGATGCACGAAGCCTGTGCGGACACTGAGCGCCGCAAATATATTTTAAATTATTGTTAAAAACAAATATTTTTTTACTTTTTGATTACAAAAATGTTCTACAGTCCAGTTTTTGCAATTAAATAAGGTGACCCATACTTCAAGCATTTTTGTTACGAGTATAAGTATGGCTTTGGTTTCCATTTTTAAAATTCCAAATTTATAATGAAACATTTAGAGAATATTTTTTGTTACTTTTAAAACATACATATGTTTATATTTATTAAACTAGTGATCAAAAATAGGAAGATGTATTAAAAAACAAAAAAATAACAAAAAGAGGCCCATATTCGAATCTTTTTCTCTAATGGCGGAATTAATAGTAACTTGATTTTTTGGTTTAGTTGATGTCGTCTTTACTCTTACACTTCATAAATTTATATAAAAATAAAAATTAAACAAAAATTAAAACAAAACACCAATTTAGAGTGTGAAAAAAAGCGTCGAATTGTAAAAAGAAAATACTTTTGATTTTAACACTTCATGTAGTATACTAAAATGAAGTACTTTATTTTCTTGACGATAGCGATCAAATAATAATAATAACGTGCCTAAAAAAGTAATAATTTCTACCTTGCATGTTTAATAAATAACTATCAAATTATTGATTGTATAAGTTTGGTTATTAAAGTCTAAGCTAGCCACAGTAATTAATTTATTTCTATGCAATTAATATAATTAATTGTTTTCCTTTTGTCATAAAAGAACAAAAATGTATTACACAAAATCAATGAACGTTTCCATGGTTATCATCGATGACGTAAATGTTAGGTAATGATTAATATTCATATATGTATGTGGAATATACAGGGTGTAACTAAATGTTGTTAAGAAAATTTAAGGGCGGATTCCACTATTTAAAATATGAAACAAACAAATATTATCAACGTGCGTCCTGAAATGTATTGCTTTCCGAATACAGGGTGTAAACCTTTTTTACAAAATCGGTTTTTAATTCATATCTTAAATCTGCCCTATTTTCACAAGATTTGCTGGTATTATTTGTAACAATATGAGGCTAATTTACCTCTAACTTTTTATTTATTTAGTCCAGTGGCACCTCAAGTTGTACTTAAACGAATATTTCTGACAAAAAATGTACGTGACTGACTTTTATGCAATTTGTATATTTTATTTGGATTTCACAAAAAGAAATACAGCTTCATTGGCTTTTAAGTTTTCTTGCTGTTTTGTTTAGTTTTGAGAACAAAAATCCACTTAATCGCATTTACATAAATTTGAGCCTTTTAAATTTAGAAATAGCACTGCCAAATATGATTAAAATCCAACAACAATGATACTGAAGATATAAAAAAATAAACTATTAAATAAAAGTCTGTATCTGGGAAACAATGCATTTTCGGACCCATGTTTAGATGAACTTTGAAAGCTGCCCTTAAATTTTCTTCACAACATTGTGTTACAACCTGTATATACCGAGCGGAAAAAACGTAACCATAATTGGCTTTTGTATGTAATAAAAACAAATTTAATTCCTTGTTTTTTTACATATGACCAATCAGCCGTTTTCACATGTTTTTTGATTGTATATATATACAGTATGTCCCAAATTGTATTTAAAATTGTCACAGATGGAAAAACAATTAAGTAAGAAAATTTTGGTAAAAATTGTAGCGTTTACTAAATATTATATATAAATTTTAAACATTATCCAAAATTATCAATAAAAAATAATTGGGAGGATAAAGAAATTTAAATTATTAAGTTTATATGGTTGTAGAGAAAATATAGTATGCTACACATGCATAACGTGTCTTTTTACTCGTATGATTGCTGCACTTGCCTGACGGCTCGTGTGGATACACCGCGCACTCGTACAAAAACCGCTTGTTACACAAATTACTATTTTTTAATTTTGACATTTAAACTGACATTTTTAAAGAGTTTTTATTTTCAACACTTGTGTTGAAAAGTAGATTCTTGAAAACTAGTTTCGAAAAGTAATGCTTAGGAATCAAACTATCTACAGACTTTAAAAAATGTCATTTTTATTGTCTAAAATAGCAAAAGTTCCAATTGAAAATTTAAAAAGAATACTGTATGCAGGAGTTTTGAAAGGAAAATTCATTTTGTGTAAGTTGCGTTATTTTGCGGGCTGGCTAAAACTTTTCCTAAGAGTTTGCATAAATAAATATTTTTGGTATAAACTATTTTCTAGAATGCAAAAATATCAATACCCGACATTTTTTCCAAAACTTTTGCTTTGTAAACTGGTAAAGTTACCAGCGAATTCGACGATCCTAACTATAAGTGAGAATAAAAAGACTTGTGCGCATGCACCAATAGACACTTCACGCGAAAGTGGATGACGTAACGGCGACGTGCAGTTTGTGTTTCTAGAAGTCTGAAGTTAAAATTTTTGTGTGGTAATAAAATTTATTTAAACTCTTCTTATTGATACAAGACAGTTTTCAAACCAACAAATATGCATTATTAAAGCTAACTAATTTTTTAAAATCATTTTATTTTATTTAAATTATAAATAGGCACTTGGCATTTAATTTTGGTAAAAAATATTAAAACATACTGGGTGTCACTAGCCGGGAGCATACCCGTATAACTTTATTTTGTGAAATAATAAAATAAATTTTGGTATACACGTAAATATACATTGTGTTACGTATCAGATAATATTTGTAACTTTCAGTTTAGCCGAAAACAGCTCCAAGTTTTTATTTATTTTAAATGGTACATCTGTTATATTTTTACTTATTTAAATAGAAAATGACGATAAGAGTACAGTGACACTTCATTTGCTACTTTTTGACATCTAACCTCTGCTGCTGTACTTGAAATGTCATCAATTGAAATAAGTAAAAACATACCCGCTGTCATTAAAACAAGAAAGGAAAAGTTGTTTTCGGCTAAGCTGGAAGTAACGGAAATAAACTAAATATGTGACGGATTACATATTTATTTGTCATACCTATGTAATACATTATATTTTAAAAAATAAAAAAGTTATAAGGTTAACCCACCTGCTAAGGACACTGGGTATATCACTGGTCGTCCCATTATTTGTATTGACAAGTGACATTAAGTGTATTATTTGTTGTGAGCTCGTAGCAAATTACATTATATCTCGTGATTCCTCTTCTAAACATTCTAACCCATCAAATCAATCAATCAAAATACAATTTATTAACTATTTTATATCTTTAATACGATATATGGAACTTTAACGTCGGAAGTGATTATTAGTACGATTTTTATTAATTTTAAAAAGCAAAATTGTTTCACCATCCTTATACCGGATGGTTCATCGTCATACTGGCCATAGGAAATCCCATGTAAATTTTGATACGTTTAAATATTGACTTCCCTATTGATTTTACAACAAAAGTGTATAAGACTATTTTAAAGACAATAATAATATAAGCTCACACACTAAATTTCGTTATTTACTAATAAGTAAAATAAATGTTATTTTAGAAAAACTATTTGTAAAATCGTTGCATGCCTGATCTATTCCTTAATGAATTCACCAGTAATGAATAACATGTCTTGTCAATTTTTAAATTGACGTTTTACTTTCTATGAGTCATTCATTGTTATTTATTTATTACTGGTGGATTCATTTATGTATTAGGTATCCAACGATTTTACAAATAGTTTTTCTTAAATAGCTTTTAATAGGTTTATCCAACACTTACATATAATATCTACATAATTGATCAGATTTTGAGGATATAAAGTGTACTATAAGTCACTAGTGAGCTAAAGTACCCTTTAGCTCACTAGTGAATTATAGACAATACAAAATTTTGTTGCTGGTGTTGACAATGACAAGTAACAAATAATGGATGACGTTTTCAAATTATTTTCGATATTAATAGTTATTTATTAGATAAGTGAGTTATATTACATATAAGTCACGCACGAAAAGTTTAACAACAACAAGGTAATTTTCTTAAGTGACTTATATGTAATAACTCACGTGTCTAATACAAAATTTTATCCAACACTTTCGTATAAATCGTTTTTAATATCGAAAATAATTTGAAAACGTCATCCAATATTTGTTACTTGTCATTGTCAACACCAGCAACAAAATTTTGTATTGTCTATAATTCACTAGTGAGCTAAAGGGTACTTTAGCTCACTAGTGACTTATAGTACACTTTATATCCTCAAAATCTGATCAATTATGTAGATATTATATGTAAGTGTTGGATAAAAACGATTTATACGAAAGTGTTGGATAAAATTTTGTATTAGACACGTGAGTTATTACATATAAGTCACTTAAGAAAATTACCCTTCGGGCTCGAGAGTTAAACTTTTCTTGCGTGACTTATATGTAATATAACTCACTTATCTAATAAATAACTATTATTATAATATAACAAAGTGAAGTATTTAAGCTTATCTTATTTTTAAAATTGTCTTATACAATTTTGTTGAATGATTAACATAGAATTTTCAATGGCTAGCATGGCGATGCACCACCAATGGAATAAACTATATCAAAGAGTGTGATTTTACATGGATTTTACAAATAATTAAAAAAAAACATCCACTAAACATATGTTCTTAAACAAAACACCGTGATTTCTAAATTCAAATTTGGTACAGCATTTACTAACATTAGTAAACCTACTACCTACCTTCAATGACCATAACTCACATTTTTTTTTTTAATTTGGTTGTTACATTTTTGATTAAATAAAATTCCAGGAAAATCTGAGGACACAATTTAAGATTTATCATTAAATTACCATTAAGAATTTGGTAATTTATTTTTTGTTTGTTATTGGTAACTTTTTTGTTTTTGTTGGTTTTAAAACTTGTTAGTTGGCAAATGTAATGCTTAAAAATTACCGTTTTAGTATGCATTTTTATTACCACCAAACTTGTTTTGACTTTGGGCAAATTAAGATAGTAATGTTTTTCCCATCAAGTTTACAATAGTGATTTAAATAAGTAAATGTTCTTATTCAGGCATTCACATGTTCTTCTCATTTGATTTGTGTACTCTTGTTGTACAACTACGAATAATCTATTTTGTATTGGATGTTTAATATTTTGATTTCTGTTTTTAATTTTATCTTGGAGATAGCAGGCAATTTTGATTTTGGACATACAGGCAGGTCCACTGTAGTAAAAATGCAGGAAAAACTTGGGGAATTGACTTACATTCGCCGAACTCGAGGGACGTAAACAAAACTCGCAAAAACGATGCAATAAATGTGGAATGTTTTTGAAGATTTAATTTTAAATTTAAATATTATTTGCTTTCTTGCAGCCGCAGCCATTGCAAATACGTAGTAAGTATCGGAGCGGACAGTAGTAAATTCATTAGTTTCCTGCCTATGTTTCTAGTAGCGTGGCTCTGTCTGTATATCAGTTTTGTATGTGAATGTGAAACCTAAATTAAATGAGAAGATCTTATAAGGTTTAAGTTTAAGGAAGCTTAAAATAATATACCATGAATGTTCAGCTTCAGCTAGAGAGGGCACTGTTTCACCCAAATTCTGTTTATTGACATGGTTGCGATAATTTGTAATGTGTTTTACCAGTATTACTATCTACTAGTTAATGAGGCTAAAGTTGTGTACATTTACGCCTATTGTTATAATCGTACCCACTTTTGTGGGCAACCCATTAAAATTTACTGGTATTGCCATAATTTATATAATGATTAAATTTTTGAGACAACTTAAGAAGTAACAGTGTTGCAATTCGGTGATTAGCTGAGAACTGAAAGCTTTAATATTACACGAAATAAAAAAAGAAATAAGCAGTTGATTTTAGGATATATTGGACAACTAGACACGAATTATACTATGATAGAGAGCTTCGTAAAGCAACATGTATATGTTTCCTATTTGTGATTACTTTCGGGAATTTTTTCACAACATAAAAGCCGTAAAAACTACAGCAGCTGTTGTTTACAGAGATAAAGCGCTACAACGCTGTTATACTGAACTTTTTAAAATTTCTTCTTGTTTGACACTTTAGGCCGGCCGCACCCATCCTATTTTTATCGGACATGATTCTCGGATATGATTATCTGATAATAGGTTTTTATGAGCACGACGCAGATATCCGATCCAAAATCGGATCAGATGTCACGTCAAACAAATTAGTCAACCTGCAGATAATCATGTCCGATCGTCCGATTAAAATTAGGATGTTTGCATTCGGCCTTAAGGTGAATTTTAAGGAATGTACACAACAAAAAACAAAAATGAACAAACATCAGCGAGCAAACGTTTTTCTTTAGTGTATATGGTAAAAACGGCAAACAAACATATGTTTGTTTTTGTTCACACGTTCCATTAGACGTCGGTACATCAAAGAGAAATTTTGTTCGGCTAATTTAGGTGTGGTCGGGATATTTGTTTGTCGGAATGTTTGCTTAGTTTAAACTTGTGCCTCGAAAGGTAAAATTCTATGTGATTATTAGGACTTCTGGACTTATTTTTAATTTCAATTAACGGTCAATTGATCTAGTTTTTCTAAAGATGGAATGAGATAATGAAAACGTCATCCATAACTGATCGAAATAGTCGAAAAAGAGTGAACAAATATTTTATTACACTATGTAGACAGAAAAGCGAACATCAAACAAAAACACATACGAACAAGTTGAACAAGAATGTATGTTTGTTCTTGTTTGTTTTTTCGGTGTGTACATACCTTTAAATGAACACAAACAGTTTAATAATTCAATTAATTAGCGAAGCCGATAAAACAATATGTGCTTTTTAATACTATCAAAAGTCAGAATATATTGCTCAAATAGCATACAAAAATTTTGTTATTTTGATAGTGCCAGTCGCTGAATACGGTTAGTTTACAAATAATATAGCTATCAAGCAATAAAAGTATATGGTTTAACGCTGTATTAATGCGCTGTAGCGCTGCAGTTCATTGAATGCCACTGTCTTAAAATTACAGTACTGCGTTCAAATTACAACTGAATGTTGCTACTGTAAATTGTAAAAAAGATCGCAGTGTCTGGTATAAGCTGAAAGATTTTTTGTACGACAGGGCGCAAAATACAATTTTAGGCTCCGTTTTGGGGGCATAAAATTGCGTTTTACGCCATAGGGCTTAAAAGTGCTATTTTACGCCCTAGGTATGAAATAAATGAACTATTTTAACACAGCATGCAAGTAAAGACAAAAAAAAAATGGTGGACTCGTAAGGTTTTAAGGACGACCCACCCAGCAACACGTAACATATGCATGTTGTTCCGTGATCTAGTAACCGAATTGCAGCTAATCCAAGCGGTAGAACTGGAATAGTAATAACAATATTGATAATTTTTTATATAAAATATACTTTTTATATATTAAAAAGGAGTGTGTATGTGTGGGTGTGAAATAAGCTAATCCTTTTTCCAATTGTTTAAATCTTATTGGTAAACACTCGTACACTTCTTTGGAGACAGTGTAAATATGCAAATTGTAAGACTGTGTTTGCGTAAAGGAAATCGGAAACAAAATTACTAGTTAGGTAACCATGTCTTTAAAAATCTTTTCGTCTTTCCTGTCTCCACAATATCTTACAGAATGGGAACAAAAATGAGTGCGAAAACAGCGTGTGTATTTTAAAATATTTGCGATAATTAAGACACATCACAAAATATAGTTTTTTTATATAAACCCAAGAAACCTTGTGTAAAGAAATATCCCATCTATCTTTCAGCATTTTATAGAAAAGCATGACGAAAAAAAATGTATTAAATTTATTCTGTGAGTAACTCATACTGTATAAAACTCAGATTCAAGAATAACATTTTAATTAAGGCAAATTTGTTCCTCTTAGTTGTTGGCATCATTTCTAATTCTTAGAGTAAATATTTAGAAAAAAACCCGTTTTATATTGTGACAATTTTTGGCCAGCAGTTTTGTACACTTTTGCTACCTGTTACCTACCAAAGTCACGATTCTTCTTGACTAAACTTCTTAGTAACCAATCGTTCCTACCCCTGTAAGCGTAGAGAAAAATTTAGCATTTATATCATGACTTTGTCTAGTTGCCACGGGCTCTTGCTCTATGCTGGGTTAGTAAAAAGTACCAAATTTGGTATCTAAGGTGTTTTGGACTTAAATATTCATATTGGCATTGTTGCAAGATTTTCCAGTTTTGTGCTACACATATTTTTTTTTTTAAGTTTTTAAAGGAATGCGCCATTTATTTTTAGTGCATTAAATTGGACGGATCAATTTTAGTAAGTTTATAAATTTTCCAAATTTAGTCTTTATTTGTTGTTGAGATATGATACACTACACTTTCAGCAAAAAGTATTTTAAGGTCTTAATATCTTTAAAACCGCTAAAGCTATGTTTATAAAATTTGATATTTTGGAGTTTTTTGGCATGACTAATTAATCAGTGATATCAGAATTGTTGCCAAATTTTAATAGAATTGCTGCGTTGTCATATCTCGGTAACTGGTAAAGATTAAATTTTGAAAATTTGAAATTTTAATAAAGTTGACACGCTCCTGAAACTCCTGAAGTCCAAAATTTGTAAACGCAGCTTAAGTGGTTTTAGAGATATTTAAACGCATCTGAACTTTTAACCTAAAATGTAGTGTTGTCATATTTTAGCAGCTAATAAAAATAGAATTTTGAAAATATGTGCAATTATGGAATTTAGCCGGCGCAATTTACTGCAATGAAAATAAATGGGACATTCCATTTTAAAAAACGAAAAAGATACGTATAGCACAAAACAGGAAAATCTGGCAACGGTGCCAATATTACTATTAAATTCTTTATGCCCGATACCTCCCAGATACTACCAAAATTGGTGAATGTAGCCAGCGGTTTCAAAGATATTTAAGACTTGCAGTTCTTTTCACTAACACAGTACCTATGTGGAAATATTTCGCATAAACGTATTCAAGGAAGCTGCAACTTTTTTTAAAATCAGATAATTGATTTTTCATCAAACTAGAGTCCTGCTGTTACATTTTGGTTTATAGATTACTCGTTTCCTATTTATTTTGTCTCATTATTATTTAAAAAATACTTGTTTTTTGTCGGAATAATCTTATTTTGCTTCTTTTAAGCATCAATCCTTTCTACGGTAATATACCATGGCTGTGTTCTAGTCATATCTAATAAATGCAGAATGTTACTTTTTACAGTCCTATTCAGCAAGATTGTTTAAACTTGAAAAACATTTTCTAGGGTTGTAAACTAAAACCTATAAAACTAAGCCAGAGAATTTTTAATAGTACACGATGAACGCAATAAAATCCTTATTTTAAACCAATGAAACTGTAAAGTGTGTTGCATTTTGGGACACTTCTGAATTTATATTCTAATTGCAGGTATTAACGTTTGTATTTGTATAAAAAAGTATTTGGTAAATACACTCCTCAAAGAATTATCGCATATGCTCGATTTCTTCCATAAGCTTCAATACAAAAATGCTTTCATTTAAATGCCCATATCTCTTTTAATTATTAAGTTGTCAAGACAATTCAAAAAGAAAATGTTAAGGAAAGGTGGAGCTATAACTTTATCGTAACCGTTGTTATTTACTGTTACCAATACATCCTACGGGGTGAAAAAATTAAAAAACAAAAAAAAATTTTTTAATTGCCCTGTATGATGTGCTGTTGAAAGGAGTAATCAAATTTGTCATTATAAAATATCAGAAATGAGTAAGGGTATAATTTATTTACAAATGATATTCGTCCCAATTAATAGCACATTATACAGGCCGGTTAAAATTTTTTTTTTTTCAAAAAGTTTTTATCGCCCCGTAGGATGTATTGATAACAGTAAATAACAACGGTTTACGATAAAGTATAGCTCCCACCTTTCCGTAACATTCTTTTTATTTGCCTATGATAACTTAATAATTAAAACAGACTATGGCCATTTAAATGAAGCATTTTGTATTGAAGCTTTATGGAAGAAATCGAGCATATGCGATAATTCTTTGAGGAGTGTATTTATTTTATGCTCTTATAATAATGTCATACAATTAGAAGTTTTATTTTCATCATAATACAATAACGGAAACACACTGGAATATATTTTTTACAAATTGTTTTAAAAAGTATGCTTCTTAAAGCTGGCTGTCAATACTAAAAATGGCAATTTAGAAAAATGCGTAATTTTTAGTGTTTAAACGACACACGTTTTCGGGAGTAATACCACAAGTTTGTTAAAAATTACCGCTAAATTCTGAAAAAAACGTGTTTTTAAAAACTACACGAGTTTATGTTTTCGTTGTGTCAACAATGATAATAAATATACGAATGCAGTTTTTAAAGAAAAACACTCTTTAGAATTTTCTGGTTAATTTTCAACGCACTTGTGGTTTGTGGTATTTAGTGGTAAATTTTATAAACGAAAAAGGTCTATTTATATTATAAATAAATTCTGGATTTTTTAATTTGGTTATTAATTTCTCGTTTCTCAAATAAAGCAAATCGACTCATTTAAAAAGAAACTCGGTTTAAGCTTTCAAACTATTGTCAAAACCGCGTTTATTTATGTTAGTAGGACCGTTGCTATGGGTGGAGTTTATTGTTTTGATATATGGCATTAATTTGCTTTTTAATACGTACAATGGGATTGTCACTCTCCTATGGAGTTATCACCTATCAATTCGGCGGTAATTCAATTCCCTTATGAGCAGTTTTACATACGAATGAAATTTTCTGACTAAGTATTCGAGCGGTTCCAGTATGTATCTAACTAACTATGTAGTATCGTATGTAACTGTATTTTGCCTTCAGATTTGACATGTCGTGCCCAAAGTGGAATCGAGAATATTTTGTAACAAAATTTATTAATGCCAGAGGATTTTTTATAATGTTAGGATTAAAAATATCCACTAACGCCACATCACAAGCCAAACAAGTATTATAATGATCATTATGTCGATCTCTATTACATACATAAATAAAAACATTTTTAAAATTGTTTAAAGTGTCAATTTTGATTTTTAAGTAAATTAAATTTATTATTATTTTTTTCTGAGAATTGCTCCCAATTAATAACAAATGCTAAAAATATCTTGAATATTTGTAAATTCAGCAACTAGTGAATGAAAATATTTTGAAAATAATCTATAATTAGATTTGGCACAGCCCAGTGCTATCTAAAAGCTAAGTTTATCTCGCCTCTTGTTTTACGTATTTTTATACTTTTTAGTAAAATATTATATTTAAAAGTATTTTTTATTGATTTATTACCCAGAATTTCGTTATTTTTGTAATTTTTCCGGAATTAAATATACCTATTTAATTTTTAAATGGTCTATGCTAA
This sequence comes from Listronotus bonariensis, assembly GCA_014170235.1. Classification (NCBI taxonomy): domain Eukaryota; kingdom Metazoa; phylum Arthropoda; class Insecta; order Coleoptera; family Curculionidae; genus Listronotus; species Listronotus bonariensis. The sequence goes on from JACEGR010002757.1 coordinate 113,085, forward strand.
CATACCGGTTGAGCTAAATAACATAACATGTAAACATGCTTGACTAATAGTGCTTGTTTTGTTATTCTATTACTGGCCGATATACCAAAACTTCATGCTAACTCTTAGTTTATGTACAAATATGTTGAAAAATGGTAGGCCAACACTTCCCAAACACAAAATTGCCATGGATCTAATAACCCCATTTTTTTGTCATAAATAAATTAAGAGTTTTAAAATTTTCGTCTTGACAAAATTTAACAATTTTTATGGGATAGTTTGTATTCTGCAAGGTTAATATAATAGTAGTTACAAGTACGCAAATAATTTGATTTCCTATAAATATTTTTACACTTAAATCGTTTAAAAATGTATTTGAATAAAATGTGATGTCTCTTAAGTGATGCAAAAAAGGTTTATTTTAGAGAATTTAGAAAAGCCTAAAGACCATTTTTAAAATATACTGTGCGTATCTAAAGTCCTAAGTTTTAACTTGTTCGGTATTTTTCATGAAAATTTTAGGACTTTAGTAACAGTAAGAAGGCCGTATTAACTGTTTGAGGCGCCCTAGGCTAGAATTCCCGGAGCGCCTACTTTCCATCTTGAAGAGCAAAAAGTCATTCCCTCCTTTTCGCGCCTATTACTCCCCTGTCTGGCGCCTATTTTTTTATGGCGCCGTAGACCTAATGGTTAATACGGCACTATTTAGTAAGACAACATATACTAAATTGTAGGCAAGAAATGACACATAAAAATGTCAAACTGAAAGTTGTGCGCAATAACCCTAGAATATACAATGTAAATTCAATACACACTACAAAATGGAGTTCTTTAAAAATTCCAAGTACCGCTTTTTTGTAATAGGTAAAGGTATTGACTTTATATTCTGGAGTGTTAAAGTACTCGTCAGTAGCTTTTAACTGATGTGCCACAAGACCCCCTTTCCGTTTATTTTTTTTATAAAATGGCGCCCAACTCTCAGTTTGACATTTATATCTGTCATTTCTTGCCTTTAAGTTGGTTTATATTGTCATACAAAATTCCTCAAATTTTCATAAAAAAATACCAAACTGTAACTGTAAAAAATATTATTTTGTTGGGTTAATTCAGCAATTTCAGAATCTGAAACCATATTTTTATTATTTTTTAAGGTATACAAGATATGACAAAAAGTATGAGTTTTTTTTATGAAATACCCTGCATATTGTATTTTTATTTTTAAAATATTTTAAAGAGCTTTGGAAAATACCACATTTATTGTATATTTTCTTTTCATAGCTGAGAAAATATGGCTATTCAAATCTGAGAAACAGTTTGGTCAGTTTAATAATTATTTGCATTTCATGCAGACCTAAAACCAATTTTTACCAAAACTCCAACTCTTAAATAAACCTTTTCCATTTGTAAAAATGTAGATGTTAGAAAACGACGGTTTACAATATTTGCGCTCTGGAAGCACACTGTGTTAGAAAGAATATTGTCTGTGTTAATGTCTGTGGTACAAATGAAAGAATCCGAATATTATGCTTTAATCGATGGTTAAAAACATACACTATAATTTAATAGGCGGAAAATTGTGGTCCAAATTAGTAGAAATTAAATATAATTTTTTAAATTTTGGAAAGATGAAGAATACAAAGTTCAATTTGTTCCGTTAAGATTTCACGTAAAATGCCTTGTTCTTAACCGATAACAGCTTAGTAACAAGTATGAAAACTAGAAGGAGTGATAACAAAGCGAATTAACGTTGAAAAATGTGTCAAAACTTACCGATAGTATTTTTATGATTATTTTTATACTAAGGAGTAGCAGGGGTAGTATAGTTAGAACTGTATTTATTTCATTCTGAAAGCGATGCCGGCAAGTACACAAAAATGATAAAGCAAATATTTATTGCAGCAAAAAATATTCAACCTGACGACGACGCCACGCGTTACGAGAGACGAAATAGGAGGATGTTTTTTAAATACGTGATACGTGTTTTGGCAATATTTTTATTTATTTATCTAAAAATTATGTAACCAGGCTATGTCAGAGGCTATGTGGAGGTGGTGGTTTGTTTACTTACTTGGCGACATAGCTTTCAGAAAGAAATAAATATGGTTCTAACTATACTGGAAATACTGCTTTAAAGTCATAAAGTTAGTCACAGGTTCGTAAAGGCATTTCAAAAATTTCTGGCAATGATACTTTAAATCTGGCGTCGCTTCATATAGCATCAGAATTTACTCAAAAAGGTCATTTTTAACACACATTTTATTACTTTTAAAAAAAACGTATTAAGTATGTAACTTTTTAAATGTACATAATCTCTAATAGCGTAGCTAGGCGTAGGCGGTCGAAAGTATGAAATGTAAGACATAGATATTATGTTACAATTTGCGCAGGATAAGCAGTAGCAAGCGTGATTGAAGTATAAAATTTATCTTCATCGACAAAGGCCTTGCGGATACGACTTCGCCTTCGCCTGTTTTTGCCTAAGCTATGCCAATGAATATATTTTTAAAAATACGCCGCTTGAATGACGTCACCATCTTGAGACATCTTCCAAGCTCCTTGTAGTATTGCGATTTCACTCCTTGTAGTCCATTGTGAGACATTGGTCATTTCAAAACGTTAGGTAGTAACTATTATATTATGGTGTATTTTTTTAGATTTGTTTTGCTAAAGTGTTATATAAAACGAATAGAGGTGTTAGGTTTATATATGTATGTTGATTGATGTGATGTAAAGTAAACGAAAGAGAACATAAAAATATAAAATAGCATTTTCTATAGTTGGTTAGAACGAATAAAGGATGTTGTCTGGTTGAGTTTGGCATAGAATTTGAGGATTGTGCTCCGACGTAGTTAATAGGATAATGTCTTATTATTTTTCCTATTTTAGTATCGAGTTTGAAATGATTTATTTTGAAAAATTAAGGTTTTTCATTTATTGGATTTGAATCTTTTGTTTTTCTTTTTGCAACATAATATATGTCTTACGTATTTTGTTTTTTAACTATTGGAACGTTTCTTGGTGAACATTTTTTTTACGATAAGTTTATTTTTTATGTTGCCAGAATGCCAGATTGTATTTTATTGTTATAGACTTTATATCGAACTAGTAGCCGTGTTAAGGAGTTGTATACCAGATTAGCTAAATAACATAACACATAGGCAATGTGAGGAAAAGAGACAGTGTAACCTAACGTAAATACCAGCATGTAAACATTTCGTATTGGATGATTCATTCTTCATCATATGTTGTTGCTTTAGTGGCCGATATACCTTTTGTTATTGCTTATACAGTATAGTCATCATATGATGTTATACTCAAAATTGGGCTAAAATGACCTCTAGATTCTAAAAATAATATAAAAAATTTGCCTTTCTATTTAAAGTAGTCAGTTCTTGTTGTATCTTTATTATTTGATGATTTATTATTTTTTAATATAAAAACTCTGAATCTTTATAAATAATAAAACACAGAATTTGTTTATAAACGTTTTGTTTTTGCAAAACCTATGTTACTAGGTATATAAGGTTTGTTTAACTTTTGTTTAATAAATTACAAAAATAAAATTTAAAAACTTATATTTTGTTTAAACTGTATCTAACTCTTTAAATTATGGCTGCTACGTTGCCAAGTATGATATAAAAGTTAACAATTTGGCTTAAAATAGCATACGCATCTTGTAAGGAAATAAGCTTTTAATTTGGCAACATAAAAAATATATGATACGTAGTAAAAAAGTTTTCAAAGATTTAATAGGACGATAGAACCTGTTTTAACGTGGCATTAAAATTCTATTAAAAAAATGATCTCTTGGGTTGTCGCTATAAGTTAACTTGTTTTCTTACGAAAAAAGTTAAACGTTTTTTAAACACTTTGGAATATATTATACTATACTTAAAATATGCTCTGTAATTGCATATTTAAATATTTTTGTATTTAACGTAACAAGTAATTTTAACACAGTAATCGGTAATACTAATGTAGGCATTGCATTGTAATGACCCAATGTTAATTAGGCAATGTGTAATGTAATGACTGTTTTTTATTATTATATTGTGTTTATAGTTTTTAATGATATATGTGAGGTACATAATAATGGGATAAAAAAGACAGGTGATTAGCATCTCGAGTTCCATTTTCGGAATCTAAGTATGCTTTTAATGGAAAAAATATACCAGCCCAAGCAGCAAGCTGACGTCATTTTTAAGTCATTTTTGGTCATAGGACATCGTCAGACCAAAATTATGACGTCATTTTAATGACGTGTTTTTGACGTCATTTTTTCGTCATGCTAGCTTATAAAAATCTAATGACGTCATGTTTAGAATACCCGCCAGAAAAAGTTTGTGACATTATATGATTTGTGTCAAAATCCAACCGAAATATCATATGACAGAAAAATGAGACTAATAATTTTACAAAATTGAAATAGGAAAAAACTCTACTGATAGATGGCGTAATGGACAATAAACTACTACGTTTATTCAACATCTTTGCTTTTTATCGCCTACACCGTACCGATGAGACCAAAATAGTTCGAGACCGGTCTGCGGTATGGTAAAAAATCTTCGCCAAGTGTAAAAATCTGCATCTCCAGATTGGACAGTGTCCCGAGAGATGCGACCTTGCAGTGAAAAGAAATTGCAAGCAGTAAGGAGTTATTTCCTATTTCAATTTTCAAATAAAATATCGTATTATTTTAGCTTAAAAAAATGTATATGCGTCAATTTTTCGTCATTTTGTCGTCATCTTATGACGTCTTTGCTGACCAAATGTGACCAAAAATGACTAACAAAGGAGGTGCTAGACAATATTGTTTCTTTCCTGTTTGTTCTTGGTTTTTGAATAGAAAGATTGTAAGATAGGAAACAAGTATAAATTAACATTTGTTTGCATTATTACAATCCTAAAATCACTCGCGATTTAACAGGAAATATCATTAAATCTCTTATATTAGGGAAAAGTGCTTATTTTGTTCTGTATTTGAATTTCTTATAAATATTACTTTTCAATGATATATGACAAATATGGCATGGATTTTTTAAAAATGGCGTCCGAAAAAATATTTTCACAACTCTATTATATTTTATCTTAAATTCTACACTAAATTCCCTTTCCTATGACATAGCACAATATGTTGTTACTTTTTAAGATTGCGACCATAGATCATTTAATCACGAATTCCGTACTTTTTTATACTTTCTATTTCTTAGTTTGGCTGCTTTTAAGCGCCATTTTAAAAACTATTATTATGTTGTGCTATTTCATAGAAGGAAGTTTTAGTGTAGAATTTAAAATAAAATAGGGGTTAAAACTTATTTTAAAAATTCAAATTTTCTCTGTGTAGAATTTAAAATAAAATAGGGGTTTAAACTTATTTAAAAAATTCAAATTTTCACTCATAATTTACTTTAAAAAGAAAATTACGAAATGTATGTAATTTAATAAAGTAACTAGATATCAGTGACAGATGAGTCATTTTTCTGTTTCATAGACTGCTAAACAAAAGTAATATTTCAAAACAGAAATAATGGCCGAACTTGATTTTCTTAAGAGATAATCTCTGTACGCCATTTTAAAAATAACCACTATGTCATGGTGGTGGATTCAAGCATAGAAAAAAATGGTCAGTTTTGTTAAAATATGATTGTTGAGGGTGCGTTAATTTGAGGTTGTATTGACGCAAAGAAATTATAATTTTTGTGTATAACATATCTGTTATCTTTTAATGGATTATAGCTGTACAAAACTTCGAAAATATTAGGAAGATAATATCATCCTGTGTCGCCCAGTATATCTGTTTAATAGCATATGTTTTTAAAAAATTATAGACACAATTCTTTAGTATAATTTTACTAGTTTTAAAGAATTTTCATTTTAAGAAATAACCTTTTACTTTTTATTTGTGATAGTCTTTTGTGATATGTTTTCCTTTTTAAAAATTGCATTATTCACTTGGTAGCGAACCTTTTAGGTTTTTTTGTATCTCATAAAATTTAAGCCACATCTAAAAGGATAAGCCCCAAGTTGTTAAGGTGATACTGTTATAAATAATTTTCCTTTTTTGGTGTTTTAGCTTTAAAAGGATAATGGGCATACACACTGTCAGTCAGGCTTTCAAGCCTACTTTAACTAAAATAGAGCTCGCGAGTAAGTGCGACCGTGTGTATATTGAACAGACAGCGCGTTTCTTCGCAAATTCATAGTATCAGTCTTACTAGCAGACTTGCCTTCGAGTCTACCTTCGAGCATACTTATCCGTGTGTATGCCTATATTATGTTCACCCAATGTTTAAAGTGTCAGGTTAATTATTGCACCATTAAAATAAGGGTTTTTTATGACATGTCTTTTAGAATCATAACTTATGTGTTATTTTAAGTTTTGTTGGGACATTGTTATAGATGTCAATTTATACAACTTAGGTTTTACTTAAAGCAAGTAAAATTCCTAATATTACCTTATTTACAAAGTTCTTTTTATTGATAAGTATGGCATAAAGATCAGATTTTATTATCATAAATTACTTGTTATCATATTGAATCCCGACATCCAGAAATTTTAAAAGATATAAATATATCCAACAAATGTCGTCTTTTTGATATTGTATGTCTTAAATCGCAACAAACCTATAAATATTAAGAGCATTAATTTTAATGGTGCAATGTTTAAAAATGCTGACATTCTACAGTACAGACATCTTGTGACAAATAAGTTTTTATTTGAATTATTTCCAAGGCGTAAGAGGCGTATCATACATGTTTTGAAAGATTAAAAAAATACATCAAAAATGTAGTGGTTTTTATCTGTTGTCACCTAAGTGGTGTCGGACTTTTTAAATCCACTAATATATTAATTAATCTAGAGAAATAATGTTTAGCACCAATACGCCTTGTTAAAACATCTTGAAACAAAAATGCAATTTTAAGTAGTTTAATTTCGTTAAATTTAAGTTTAAACCCAGATTAGCTCTAGGTGTCACGCGATTCTCGCCACGATTCATAATCATACTGCCAGTAGATGTTAGAAGGTGTCATAATATTCATTATATTTATAGTAATATTAATCGTTTTTGTATTGTTTTTAAGTTCAGTATCAGTAAGCAGTTTATTTTAATGAGTAAAACCTATGGTTTTTTTGTAAGTTTATTGAAGATTTACATAATAAACGTAAATAATCATTGGATATATTGTTTT